>JALIZH010021745.1:0-48713 GCA_030522465.1 Rhipicephalus appendiculatus | reverse complement strand
GCGTCAACGCTCAACTCGGCGATGAAAAGCTCGGTCTCGTGATTACATGGGCAATAAGCAGGTGGTGCAATTTCTTGCTTTATTTGGCATATTGTAAAAGCGATCCTTTCGGTCTCAATCACTGCATGTCATCAAGCTACTCGATTAACCATCATAACTGCTAACGCGTAATGGTTCGATACTTGCTAGCTCTTCGAAACAGCTATCAATAACATATTCTGGCGTAGTATATGAAGACATAATTATAGATTATGATTGTCTTTTTCGAGATCATTGACTCTAACGAAGACGCCTATTACCGTTTAGCCGGCCCATCCTCTCAGTGCCCAGTTAGGTTTTCAGTGTTTCACAGCGCATGGAACAAGGACAAACAAAGATGAGACACACAGAGTGCTGTTTGTCCCTGTTCCATGCGCTGTGAAACACTGCAAATATACAGCACCAACTAGCCCAACGCTCCACCTTAGTGCCCAGTTAGGTACGCATTTTAAACCTTTTGTTCTGAATACCTCCGAAGCTATCACTTAAAATATTCACTATTGATATAATTTGCCATGCATGCTTATGTGAATGGCGGTAAAATAAAAGGTTACATTCCAGTCACGTTTAATATTTTGTGAAAGGTATTTTCACGACAAATATAAAGCAGTGCTGGCGTGCCTACAAAGAATACAGTGACGATTTTACTTACGGCTGAGAAAACCTGTGAAATTCACTTTCCACTAAAACGATCGAGAAGATTAGGATCAATCGTACAGATGTTGATAACGCAATTAGATAAACAGTCCTATACCAAATGCTTCGATTTTCTCATGTGCGTTCTGAACAGCCCCCTTATGCAGATGTTAAAAGCCGTTAAAGTATGAGAGAGAGAAAATGCCGAAGGTGAATTATAAATGGACTGCCGCACAACGCAATTTTTATCAAATATCAAAGACTCTACAAGGGCACGGCAGCAGAACCACAAACGGTTTAACGGTGAATGCGTTGATTGACAACGCCGCATGTAGTAGATGTAGACTATGGTGCTGCCTTTAAGAAAGCGGTAAAGCAGTGGCTCAATGCGGAGAGGGCACACGATTTCGTCCCTCGAATCACGCACCTTGGGATGAACGTTGCTCCTCTTGAGTTACTGCACAGCTCTGGAGTCAGCATCGCGATAGATCGAGCGGTTTCATCACCTTGCCAGCAAGCGTGTCAGCCTGCACTGTACATACATCGGCTTCTTGTCTCTGTTTGACAAACTAAATATTCCACCGCTTCACGAATTACCTATAGTGAAGAGAGCAGCAAGCAGAGGCCACCATTTTCCCTGCAGCGGCGACGTGTACAGTTGTACAAATGCACCAGAAAGGCTTGTCAACTACCATGTGTTACTTCAAACGATTTAAGCAAAATTTTCAAATTCGTGCACGTCTCCTGAATATAAATTTATTACTTGCCCAACCTCGTTGAATTGGAATTCCTGCAGATGATCATTTTGTTAAAGACAATATCATGTGCGACGAGTGTTTTTTCTACGCGCCACTTTCCCGAAGCCACATCAAAATATAATGATTAGTCGGCTCGGAGTAGACATAAGCGACAACCAATCGTTCATGTATTTCGAACCCGAGATTTCGTTTTGATGCCGTAGATTGTAACAGACAAGTTCAGAAATGAAAAAACTTCGCGGGCATCCCGCCCTGCTAAAGTGAATGTCCAGCTACGTTGTATCAAACGTCACACATGCTGATTACTTTTTAGTGTAGGTAGCGTACTTTTGAGTATTACTTTTGAGTGTAGGTAGCGATAGTCGCTGGGTCGTCGCATGGGTAGACCGTGATTGGCTCAGCGACCATTTTCAGGAAAACGAATTTGTTTCTTTGGTCAAGCATCGCAATCACGCTGTTTTTCAGGTGTCTAATTTCCGTGGTCTACCCATGGCAGTATTAGATAGAAGTGGCTGCGTTGATAGCTGGACCACTACCAAAAAGGCATGACACATCCTCAGGAGTACAATAGGTAATGGAAAAAACAAAGACTGACGAAAGGGGCTTTAGGGATTCTCTAGAATAACTTTGAAGGCAGCGATGACGTACATTTCTACGAAGTCAAGATATTATATGCCGAACAAGACAGAAGCAAAGTGGTACGCGGCAAATATACCGGAATATAATAACCACAGTTATACGCATCCGTTACATTTGAAGAGGTTCATGTGGTGGTCAAGCCCTTGAAAAAAAGTAGAGCCCCAGGATGACACAAAATAACAAACGCTATGTTGAGAGATCTGAGTGATGCGGCTCTACGACAAATCACAGACTTCTTTAATGAAAAGGTGTCGTTGCACGGAAGAGACCATCCAGCAGAATGGGAGGATGCGAACAGCATCTTAAAACCAAAACCAGGAAGACCAAAATATATTAAGTACCCCCCGACCAATCTTCCTTTACCTAATGCTGGGGTAAGCGTTTTGAAAATGCAATGCCAACTAGATTAACAGATTATGTAGAGAGTGAGGATCCGCAACCGGGGAATACGTTCGGTTTCCGGACACATGTATCGGCCCAGGATGTAAGGCATTCGATACAATATCGCACAATGTGATATTAGAAAGCCTAGAATCGATTAACTGTGGCCAACGAATATATGAGCATGTCCGATCATGTTTAACTGATAGGAAAGCTACCATATTTTTGGGCTCGGTACATGTGAAACCTTCGACTACCCAAATAGAGGCACCCCCCAGGGAGCCATGCTATCGCCGATGCTATTTCATATAGGCATGAGAAAACAAGCACGCCGGCTGGAAAATCTGAAAGCTATAGGGGCAGCTGTCACCTTATGGACAAACAAACACCCTCCAGAAGGCAGTAGATAAAATACAAGCTTTCGTAACAACAGCAGGGATGCAATTCGCGCCGGAAAAGACTGAAAAGGTTCGAATTAGGGTGACATAAGCGTTCACTGTTACCAGGAGGCTACATCTCACTGCTATGGCTGCACTACAGCGGCCCTACCCGCAGCCTATCAGTGAGCCACTATAGCGAAAACTAATGACAGCGACCGATGTAGGTCCAGCTGCTGTATGATTAAATACTGAAGATCCTCCGCCGCTAACGTTGACGCCGCGACAAAATATGGAGAACACGCTGCAAGCCGACCTAAGGACTGACGGTGAAATTTCGCGGCCGGAAGAAGACCTGACGACACCACGTGGAAGCAGCGGAGCAAACTGCGGTACACGTAACCCAAGGTGACGACGTAACCACAATGCAAGCCAACGAATTAACGACCTCGACGTTCTTGAAGTGGTTATAGGAGTTGGGTTACCGTGGAATCTAACGGATATGCGTTGTGTAGCCGTGTCCCGCCCCTTTCCAGCAGCTTTATTCTCCCATATGGAGAGCTGCGCGCCTTTGCTAATGGTTCAGCAGAACTTTTTTTATTTGCTTCAGCTTACTGTGAATACAAACGAGGTAGTCGACCAGACCGAAAAATCAAGCTTGGTTCAACACATCTAAAGTTAAAACAAAATATATAGCTTCAGCTTGGCCAAAATATAATGTGCCATTTGCTTTCAACCATTCTGTCGCCACTCCTACTCTTCATGGAGTCAGCTTTTGAGAGAGAGAAAAGATTCCTTAATAAAGACTCTGGAGCTTTTGCTTCATACACCGGATGGGCCATTCCTAAAGACGCCATCTGACAGCTGTGAGATCCTCACTTTACTCGAAAAGAGGCCTCGATGTCAGCACTTCACAAACCTAAATATCTGCTTCAAATATTTCACAGAAATTCGCGGCGAGCTCCATATCAATTTTTCTGTTTCGAAGACGCTCGACCAACCTAAATGCTACCCACACAGCGAGAAGTCACAAGTGTAGGGAAATCAGTAGATCCAGCAAGAAAGCGAAAATTCAACAATGTGTCTGGCAATGTGCGCACAGCTGATAAAAAATAGTTATCTCTTCCAAATATCTTAATACTGTGACGCAGTCTGCAACATGCTATTCGCGCAGATAATAGCAGATGTGGGTTATATGCGCCGAGAAGCCTCTATGGAAGTCGTATGTCATCAATGATTCATATACTCCTTTATGCAATGGATGCTATGCTTGACGTCATGTCTGAGTTGGCACAATTGATGAAGATTATCTTCCAAGGCCACTAAGTGAGCATACCTATGCTGGTACTTCTTTTTGTTCTTACACGTGGCTATAACGTTTCGTAAGCTTTCGATACAATCCCTAATGATGTCTCTTCTGACATAACCATCGCGTGCGCTACTTGAAATCATTTAGGAATGCTCAACACTCCGTGAGGCATGTAGATACAAGGCGACTGAGATAACAAATGTGAAAGGTAGTTGATGCACGAGATGCAGCAATATAAATGTCAAGTTCATTTACGCCACAACTGCCATTCTGGTGTCTGGTAGCTTCGTTCCGAAACTTCAGCCACCTGTGACAGCGCGATAAACACACCATTCGGTAGCTCTAACTCTATAGTGAGCTCATTACGGTGTCTTGCTAGATGGCGCTCTAATAACTTAGCTACATTGCTCGTGGGACTTTAGGGCCCCATAGCTCTCCGAATACCATAAAGCTTTGCACCGTCAATTTCCTTTAGATCATCATTGTGGCAATGGATAATTCACGAATATGAATCTCCAACGAGTACGCTGCCACTGGGATGCAGGGACATTAGCAGAGGTCCCGAATTCCAAATTTACGACCAAGAAAACAGCTGAATAATAACTTAGAAGAAATGTTTCAAATTGCTTTTGTTTAAAAAAAAAAACTTGGAAGCACCTCTAATATTTGGCGCAGATACCTGGTAGTGGCACTCGCAAGAAGACGTTCGCGTTCTCTGGTGCATTTCTTGGAATAAGTGTGTTTTGTCGCAATGAGAAGTTTATTTCATAGGCCCGGTAGAAAAAAAAAGCGCGTGGTTAACATTTGCTCTGCCAGGTACGTCAATGATGTCCCTTTCTCACAACCATTTAGGGAACTGAAACAACCTTCATTGATTATCCAGGTACCACATTTGCCCTTGTCTTGTGTAAAGTGGTGCTACGGTATGACATCACATGTACCCAATATTACTCCTAGCTTGTAACGGAACCACCGATTTCGTACCAGTCCCCGAAAGAGGATCTCAGAGAGCCCGCAGAAAAAAAGAGCGTGCTTGAGATATGCTCTGGCAGGTGCCCCCAAAACGCAAGCTGCTCACAATCCTTCAGTGAAGGTAATCACTTATTTTTCTTTTGCCGCGCAGACCTTTTCCACTTGTTATGGTAACGTTCTGCAGTTGATCAGAAGTAATCGGCCATAAAAGCTTTGCAGTCCATGAAATATAATGAAGCGCTGCTGGTGGATCCGAATAGGCAGCTATAATTTATACTATTATTTATACGTACTGCTCATGGACCTAGGTCGGACCACAGCGGGTGTGCGGCTCCGTGATCTGAACTGTCTGGTTCTTGGGCAGGCCCTAGAGCGCCTCTCAGCAAGGGCGTCCTACTGTTTCGCTCGTAGCTTCCAAGGCTAGGAATTCTTCCCCTTGTCGCAGTCTTTTCCAACTATCTTCTGACTATATAGGGCATCTTGAATCGAACCTTGCATTTTCTTCTCACCCCCCACAAAGCTGGCAACGGGATTGCATTGGTGGTCAGGGCGTGGGTTGGCCGTGCCGAAGCCTCTGGAGACCCGGTCCTGCGGGCTGCGGCATACGTCCATGTGATCGCTTAGCCTGCCGCGCTGGCGGCTCAGGTAGAATAGTTTTCTGTATAACGCGCACTTTATCAGTGCGCCTACCAAGTAGACGAAAGTGGGGACTTTCAATACGGGAAACAGCACGATTACGTTGATGGTATTCCTGAGTCGTTTCGTAGCGATTGCCCTAGGATTCTTAGAGCTAACAACTTGGGCGGTTACGTGCCAGGGGTAATCCTCGAGAGGTATCCCCTTGATGAATCCCTTGGATGTTAGGTCGGGCGCCGAATCGTACGCGTTGTTCTCATAGGCCTGGCCTTTGACTACGAGGCACGCGACTCTAAGGTATCTCTCTGCGTTGGATTCACGGGGGGCTGTTTGTCCAGCGTTCTTATTCCGGCAACACCCAATTGGATACCTTGTTTTCGTACTTCTGTATTATATTAGAAGGCAGAGCCTGAGATTACCCGCGATATACTATCTGTTACCCACTTATGGGGCTGGAAATCGCTTAGAATTCTTATTTTTCTCAGTACTTGAGTTGTTTTGTATCTGTATAATCAAACTACTCGAGCATTCATTTTCGACTGTATGCAAGGTAATTGAAAGCGCCCTAAAGAGTTAAAATTCTCTAATGGTATCATTCTACTGCAAACATGTTTATTTATTTATTTATTTATTTATTTATTTATTCATTTATTTATTTATTTATTTATTTATTTATTTATTTATTTAAAAAGGCAGTGACATAATAAACATGGTTCACGGTTCATCCCTCCTTCAAATTAAATCGGTATAACATAGAAGTGAACTCAGTTTTCACAGCAGTATAGTTAATTGTGTGTTCTACATTGACGTATGAGAGCTTGCACAAGGTCTATGGGTGCTTGGCAGCTATAACACCAGCTGACGTGGATTCACCTACGTTGGCGACTAGGGGACCATTGGTCATGATGTTACCTTGTGATAGCTGAAGCTGTTAACATATACCTGGACGCAGCATATTGCCACGCGCGTTTCTTATTTTCGCGTTTCCGGTATTCGGTTTTCGCCCACAAAGACTGTCAGTAACGCTCGGCGCAGACCACGCCTTAGCATTCGAGAAGCTTCGCGATTATTGTAGATGGTCTTGTTAAGATTGCACGCCGGACGCTAACCGACCACCTTATTTTAGAGCATGCACGACCAGCAGTGATAAGGCTAGAAAGTTCGACGCGCGCTGTATAAAAGACGGTGCGTCCCTCTCAACGATGATCAGTTGATCGACGGCCGACGCTCTGTTCGCCGCTATCAGTGCCAGCGTGTATTGCTGTAATCTTACTTTCCGTTTACCGGCCACAAGTTCGGCCTAATAAACAGTTTCGTCTTGGACACGTCGCCTGTTGCCTTCGTCGACGTCACAACCACGTGGCAATACGGTGAGTCCCGTACATAAATTGCACCAACAAGCACATGACACTAGTACTCGATATACACCCATCAAAGCCTCGTCATTTGAGGCGAGGAGCGCCGAGGTGTGCGCACTCCTGTATTAGGGTAGCTTTCGCCTGTGTTCATGAAGTTAACAAGCAGCGCTTCTGCTTCAGGATCGCGAGAGGCAGAGTTCATAGCTTCAGCCGTGAACGCGAGAAGACGTTCCGCTTTCCGCTGACGTGTCTCTCACACCGCTCCTCCATCGAATGCTGAAATAACCAAAGTGCTCACTGTCGGCGCTCGTTAGTGCCGTGATGCAGTACATTACTTCACCTATCCCAAACGGCGCCACCGCCCCCCGCACACTAATAGCACATACAAAGCGAGCATGTATGGCAAATATAGGGCGCGATTGGGAAGCCTCGTGCATGAGTGATGGTAGCGCAATGGGTAGAGCGCTTGGCACCTATCGTCGCGGGTCGAGATGACGTGGGTTCGACTCCAATGTCTCCCAGGTTGTTGAGAGTCAGTGAACTCTTGGCGGACCTCGCAAGAAAACACTTCCATGTAAAAAACAACAGATGTTTATTCATCCGTTCCGGTGAGTGGTACGATAAGAACAGAATTAAAAGAATGATAGTGAGCTTCCACTTTAGCACGCCACCACATTGATTGAGCGCAAACAGCGGGTGTTCGCTCGCCCCCTTTTACATTGAGCACGAAACATTTCTTAGCAAATTCCAGAAACTATGCCCTGAAGCTGACTTTCTCTCTCTCTAGCCGCCTACACTTGAGTACTCTCGTTATCACTTTTTTAAGAACCGCAATGTATACCATCGATCATAAACATAATATTGTGACGACGAGACAGTGAAGGTTGTTGAGGACATTTACACCGAATTTTCTGGGGACAACTATAACAACGTGCGACTTAGGTTGACAGCAACATTGAGCATGACTACGATGTCCGAATCGTAACTATCGTTCATGTGAGGAAGGTCCTACACTGTGAGCAAAAACTATCCGAGATTGGGGTTTTTGCGGTTCATGACCTCTGAAAACTCCCTCGCGTTTAAAATTACTACGTCATGTTGGAGTAAAAGGCGGTACATGACATAGTTTTACCACCACCTCTCAGGGACGTAGTAAAAGGATGTCACAATCCAGTTTTACTACGTGGGGAGTTTTCTGTCACGTGACTATTAACCCCGATGTGAGAGTTTATTATCACGTGACTGGAAGCTGCAGCTGCTTCGGCGGCTTTTTCCCCCCCACCGAGTGACGCTCTCAGTTCCAGTGAAGGTATGCGAACCCCACAAATGCCTATTTTTTTTGTTTTTTTTTTTCAAAGATTTGTCTGGCATTGTTGCGCTTCGTGGTTGACCCCCAGTGCACGGCCGCTCGATCTCCCCCCTTTGGCGCCCAGTGCATGCACTTTCACTGGAACTGGGTGCTGCTGAAGCAAAACGAGCGAGGAAAGCATTCTGTGAACGAAAGGGCGTGCTCGAAGAAAAAAAACTGCTGGAAAGCCGTCTTGCAGATTTTCGCAAATCGTTGGCGTATGTTGTTTAGTGGCCCTGGAGACTGGCGAGTGTCAGAAACTCGCGCTGTATGTGTCTCGTTGCGCTGATGGCAAGCTCAACTGGATCTCACGTGTTTCTTCTATCATCGAGCGGCCGTGCGCGTACGAGCGCGGGCCTCCGAACCTGGACGTCGCGGATACCTCGCTTCCGTGCTGAATCGCGAAGAGCTACGAAGAACACTGCCAGCGGTAACAACATCAAGCTGGTGTGATCGTCCGTAGTTGCTTCCGGGAGAGTGACCGGTTACAACTTCGAAGCGATAGGAAAAAGGCTTCGTTACATCGTCGGCACCGAGCCGGCCAGTGTGAGTGCGTCGCCGGAGCAGGTGAAACAAGCGTCGCATAGATTTTGTTTCACAGAAAGCAATGTCTGCTGTAGTCAAGTACAGCCGGAATTGTCCGCAGCATGCGCCAAGCGTTCTCAAACATCTCGATCGAAGGTGGGCACCGATACAAGGCATACGGAACCAGCTATGGCCACCGTTGAGCACGCAGAAAACCCGGACGGTGAGCCGTCTCGTTCGTTGTGAGTACATCGCGCCGTAAGACGCCGCGAATAGCGGAGACGTATTTTTCCTTGCTCTCTAAAATAAAGACGACGAAAATTGCACAGGAGGTGCGTTCTGTGATCGCCAGCTGTCTTTCATCGCGTAGCCGTGCTCCTCGAAAAGGCCTAGCGACGCCGTTAGTCTGAAGCCGGTACAGGCGCGGCACCGCTCTTCTTCGCCGGCGTTCCTGAATGTGTGCTGCTACTGTGTTTGTGTACTGCCACTCAATGAAAATTATTGAGCTGCCATGGTTTTTGTGTGCTTAGGTATATTTTGTGGAGTTGCGCGTGAGCACTGCTAACGCGTGTGGGCCAACAGGCTGCAGTGCCAGCTATTAATTGGATAATCAAAAAAGGTAAGATCGGGAGGGTTTATGCTAAAGAGGTCGGTGTGACTCATGGTGACTTGCAACCCACCTTAAGTTTACGCGTGCGCTATGAAACTTTATTGTTCAACGATGCCAAAAAGTAGCTCTCCCACCCGCACTACATGGCGGGTCAAATGCGGTGCCTATATATACCGGGTGGTCGAAGCACGGTTGAGTAACGTGAGCGGTCCGTTCAGGTGATGTTTTATTCTGTATTGGTTGTGTGTGTGTGTGTGTTTGTGTATATGTTAATCTCTGTATATGTCATCAATTCCGCGTCATTTGATGTTTAATAAATGCATTGGATCATGGTCCGATCACAGCCGTCACTTTTTATTTTTTTTTATACCACTAGAAATAACTCTCAGAAATCACCCTAAAAAACCTTGTAATGGCAATAAAAAATTACTCCAACTATACTCGCTGAAAACCTCGGCGGGGTAAATAATTACTACCGTTTCTACGCTCAAAAACTCGACTAGCGTGAGAGTAAATTTTTACCTCGACTGGTACGTAGTAAAAAAAAAAAAAACCAGAAAAGGTAGTGCGCTAGAGGACAAGCAGTTTACTCCAGTTTTTGGTTTTTTTTCTGGTTATTTTTGTTTAGTGTGTACAAGACATGACCCGTGAGATACCAGACACAGTAGGAGGTACTGCAGCTCAATTCATCAAGTCCGACAAAAATGTTAGGTTTAACAAGGTTGCTATACCTTATGCAATATGCTCTAAAAATAGAATTGCAGCATAGATGAAGAAAGCGTAGTATTTTCCTAATACACTAAAAGAAAAATCTGAAAGACTCGAAGAGCAGCAGACCTATCAGCATTCTTTCATAATCATAGACAATATTAAATAACCTTAAAGGGACATGACACGGTCACCCAACAATTTGTGGTTTTCAGCGAAAACTAGAAGTAGAGGGTCTATTCTGGCTATTCAGATATGAAAAGTGGACCGTAAAAGGATATTTCAGTACAAAACGGGCTCTAGAAGTTACTGGCTGTAAACCGCACCCACCGCCGGCGACCGCCATTTTGCCATGGCGCCTGTGACGTCACGTGTAGCAAGGAGCGGTGTCGTCGTCTTCTACCACAGTTTCAGCCGCTGCAAACAGCTCAATTTCAGTGCCAAGCGGAAGAAAGCTCAACGGAAGGAAGGAAAATAAATATTGCACAGGTTCCTTTTTTTGTTGTTGTGTTTGTATCTGCTGTACTCGCCGATACGTATTTCTTCTATGTGCAATTTTCAATTTCACTTTATATGTATATGACTTTTTTTTGTACTGCACAGTCTCATACATATGCTTTCACTTTCTGCAACACGAAGAGACCTGCAGCTGACATATCTATGCTATCAAGTTTCATGTACAATGCCGTATTCTTTTAAAGATTTTTCTCTTGCAGGTAGCTAATTCTTGTTAATGTTTAGAGTTTTGTTTTGAGAAGATGAGAAGAAAGCCGGCAGATCCCACGCACTGTGGGAATCGACGTAATGCGAAGCAGCCAGGAAGGAGCAAATCATGCTTTACATAATTTGCATGTCATGTTTTACATGTTAGGACCTGTCATTTATGTTCGTGATACAGTCATGTCACTCAATACCAAATTTGGTGTATATCAAGCTAACGAAACGGCCGCGAGCACGCCATGAGCGTGGCATGCAAGTCATGACGCACATGACAAGTCATGATTTCCATATTACCACTTGTCATTTATGTTCGTCATACAGTCACGTGACTCAATACCAAGTTTGGTGTATATCAAGCTAACGAAACGGCCGCGAGCACGCCATGAGCGTGGCATGCAAGTCATGTCCCTCATGACATGTCATGATTTCCATATCGCTACTTCTCATTTATGTTCGTCATACAGTGACGTCACTCAATCCCAAATTTGGTGAATATCAAGCTAACGAAATGGCCGCGAGCGCGCCATGAGCGTGGCATGCAAGTCATGTCGCTCATGACACGTCATGATTTCCATACTGCCACTTGTCATTTATGTTCCTCATACAGTCACGTCACTCAATACCAAATTTGGTGTATCTCAAGCTAACGAAACGGCCGCGAGCACGCCATGAGCGTGGCATGCAAGTCATGTGCCTCATGACATGTCATGATTTCCATATTGCCACTTGTCATTTATGTTCGTCATACAGTGACGTCACTCAATCCCAAATTTGGTGAATATCAAGCTAACGAAATGGCCGCGAGCGCGCCATGAGCGTGGCATGCAAGTCATGTCGCTCATGACATGTCATGATTTCCATATTGCCACTTGTCATTTATGTTCCTCATACAGTCATGTCACTCAATACCAAATTTGGTGTATCTCAAGCTAACGAAACGGCCGCGAGCACGCCATGAGCGTGGCATGCAAGTCATGTCCCTCATGACAAGTCATGATTTCCATATTACCACTTGTCATTTATGTTCGTCATACAGTCATGTCACTCAATACCAAATTTGGTGTATCTCAAGCTAAAGAAACGGCCGCGAGCACGCCATGAGCGTGGCATGCAAGTCATGACGCACATGACAAGTCATGATTTCCATATTACCACTTGTAATTTATGTTCGTCATACAGTCATGTCACTCAATACCAAATTTGGTGTATCTCAAGCTAACGAAACGGCCGCGAGTGCGCCATTAGCGTGGCATGCAAGTCATGTCGCTCATGACATGTCATGATTTCCATATTGCCACTTGTCATTTATGTTCCTCATACAGTCATGTCACTCAATACCAAATTTGGTGTATCTCAAGCTAACGAAACGGCCGCGAGCTCGCCATGAGCGTGGCATGTAAATCAAATCATGTTGTTCATGACATGCACGTTCTTATTTGCATATTACCATCTGCCATTTATGTTCGTCATACAGTCACGTCACTCAATCCCAAATTTGGTGTATATCAAGCTAACGAAACGGCCGCGAACGCCCCATGAGCGTGGCATGTAAATCATACTTTTCATGACAATTTAGTCATGATTTTCATGATATGACCAGCCATTTATGTTCGTCAAACGGTCATGTTATGCCATACCAAATTTGGTATAAATCCCATTAACGATACGGCCAGGAGAGCACAAAGTCGTAGGCGGCTAGATAGATAGATAGATAGATAGATAGATAGATAGATAGATAGATAGATAGATAGATAGATAGATAGATAGATAGATAGATAGATAGATAGATAGATAGTCAGATACGCTCAAACTCGCCGAAGTTCGCTAAGAAATGCTTCGCATTTAATAACTTTATTTCGTTCTGCAGGACGCAACTGGGTCGTGCACCCGGCTCAGTCCCACGTAGGGACCGGCAAGCCGAGCCTGCCGGCCACCTAACGGGCCCACGAAGAAAGCTCAAATATCTCGATTTCACGCGCTGCTGGCCACGGAAAAGATATCATTTGCGGGAACGCAGACGCTTGCACAGTCAGCTGCTAGTTACGTAACGGCTCGCGAGTGCACTAGTGTTGCCCGACCCTCAGGCCATTCATTTGTTCGAGAGAATATTGAATTATAAATTAAGTGCGCGGCGAAATGCGCTAAAATTTTGCCAGCGTTTTTGTGCAGCTCTAGGATTAACCCACATACCACAGATTATGATCGAAAATTGGGTGTCATGGCCCCTTTAAGTAGAATAAGAGCACACTTTACCTTAATCAACTTACGTAACAAGATGGCTTCATAATGTGGTACTGTACCATTGATAACCTTCCTTCGAATATTAAAATGATTCAATCATCTACCTAACACACACAAAAAAGCGTATATTATATTTATACATTATGCAAAGACGTTTGACTATGTTGAGTTACCAGCAGAACGTTGTGTCGACAAGGAGTGCTTTAAAATATCCTGTTCAGGCGTGAATGAGGATCAGCTGTCTGTCAATGTGTCAACGCTACACAAAATTGTCCCAAGGCACTGCATATCAATTTGCAGGAAAGTCAAGGTGGCAACATGTTAATTTCTGATTTTTCGATAATATTCATAGTTAATGAGTATATAAATACTTACTTTGAAATAAGTCATCTTCCATTTCTTTAAAAGAAACCCAACTCGAAACAAATGGGTAAAATGTTATCAATCTCGATTCCAGCTAAAGAAAAGTTATGATGGAGACTAGTTACCGGAGCGCGGTCCATAGAACAAGTATTCGATTATATTGCTGTCTTCACCACAATGATACTCAGAATCGATACGCAGTACATTAAAGTTAAATTCTGAATTACTAAATAAATAATTACATAAAACAAAATTTCACCTTCTTACATAAAAATTCCTCATTTCTGTCTGCGACATCCAATAGCATTGTCTGTTGTATCTCGCCGGCTGTTTGAGTCTATGAGCGCGCAGAAGTGTACTGTTGCAGGGCCGTTGTATTGCATGACAGTTGTGAAGTAGGTACTCAAGAACTTGCAAAACTAAGCAACACTGCTTGTGTACTCAACATGCTGTACGGTGAAAAAGTACGAGAGAGTGGGGTTTGTTTGCCCTGGCAGTGTTGCATTCGTGGCTGTGTTCAGCGCCATGAAAAAGAAAGGCGAGGAGCCTACTGTTCTTCTTTCAAGACTTGCTGCAGTAAGGCATGGCGCTATTGTCATAGTGTGCTTTCCAACATCCGTTAGTTGATAATTGAGCTAGACTAATTAACGTTTTTTTTTTTTGACAAGTATTTGCTGTATGTTGAATTACAATGGCCGATTGCGATCGCTCAGCCGGATCGCGAACGAAGCGCGTAGATCCGAGCGGGATTGCTCTCGCCAAATCTGCGATTCGAAGGTGTGTGCCTCGGCGGGAGCAGTCACCCGGAAATCTAGAGATGGGGCGTGAGGCGGCACGATGCGTTTTCCTGGTCGTCCATGGCTGCCCGCGACTGTAACATCCGGCCATGACGGAATGAAAGACGGGCGCATAGTATACGTCATGCCAACTTCCGGCCAAACCCACCGATTTCTGCGGAGCAAAAATGCTTGCTCCACGGAGCGATCCGTGATCTGTGGTTTCTCTCAGTTTGCCATTGGAACATACATTTCAGGCTCCCAGTCTGCCATTCGGCTGTGATTGCTCCACTCGGAGCAGAAAAAGTTGATCTGGATCTGCCATTGGAATTCAGTGTAATTCTACCTTAGGCTAAATATTCCGCCTAACATAGTTTGTGCCCGAAGACAACAGGAGGCTGATTGACGCAAGGTGCTTATCAAAAATCTGTATAGGCCAAAAAATCCCTTTGTACATTTGGCTCAATAGCAAGGCAACCCTTTAGTAGACTGCACGGGACAGACATATTTGCCTGCTCAGGCTGCTCAGGCTTGTGCTTAGGCTGCCTTCCATTACTTTCAACCTTTTAATAAGGCAAGCTGTATGCACATGCGAGCACAAAAGAAACGCAAATTGGAAATGGGTACATATCGCGAGAATCAGGCAATAATTAAGCAGGAAAAATTTCTTCCCGTCGTCACGAATTCATATTCACGATAGAATTTAAATATCACTAATAATTCTTGGGGCTTTACTTCCGAACATCACGACAGGATTACGAGTAACACCTGAAAGGGCTTTGAAACTCTTGGCGCACTTAAGGCGCATTTAAAGGGGAACTCCGGTGCATTTTAGATCATACTGAGATAACGCCGTTTTCAAATAGTATTAACAGTCCTGCAACAGCTAGGGTGGTTCATTTTGCCGACCCTATCATCAATAATTTTAAATAAGCAATGAACAATGAGTCAAAACCAAAACCGAAACAGGGAGCTGCTCCATGCTGGGTATGCGATGACGTCACGAAATCGGCTACACAACTGTGCTAGCGTCAGCGTCGCCTCGACGAAAAATGAGCGCGCCGCGCGCTGCGTCCATCTACTGAGCGAGAAATGAGTAGACAGATGCGTCACGTACACAGGGTGGCCCGAATTTGAAGGCATGATTCCGGAATCGGCTACCAATTTTTAAAATTCGTTTTCCAAAAAGTAAATGACTTACGGCTGTATAATTTGGCAGATATCAACAGCGCAGCGAAGAAAAGATATGTTGAAAGTTTTATTTAAATCGGTGAATATCGAAAAATCGCCGGAGTTCCCCTTAAAGGGGCCCGGCGACACAAATTAAGCGTGTAGTTTTCATCCATTCTTCTCCAAATGTGGCATGCATTGGTATCATTGTGCGAGTGGCAACGCCAAAACACAGCTGTTATAATTTCATTTCAGCGCAGAAACCACATTGTTGTTGGGCTACAACGACACACAACGACTACTTTTTGTGATCGGAAGTGACGCTTCATCACGTGAGTGGCGACATTGGCTGGGTGTTTGGATTGGTTTCATATGTCTGGTCGCACGTAATATTCATATGGTCCCAGATTTGCCACACTATTGTGCGCTAAAAATTATAAAAGCTCTCTTTATACTTGCTCAAGCAAAGGAACTTTGTTTTTAAATATGAAAATTTGAAGACAACTTCAAAACGACGCTACGTGCGTCGCTGTCTCTGTGAGTGGAACCGCCCTTTGGCGTCATTGGGAGAGCGAAATGCGAAAGAGGACGTCGTTTGTCGTCGTCTGCTGCAATATTGAAGTTTAAATGCGAATAACTTGCGTTACCTAGCGCCGATTTCGAAGATTCTTTTTGTATTATCTCATTATTCCGCACTACACGCACTCCAGCGCTGCAAAATGCAAAAAAAAAAAAATGTTAAAGCGCCCTTTTAAGTATAAGTCCACGGGTCTCCAACGTTTGCCCGCCATCGAAAGGCGGCCGCCGCGGCGGGGCTTCCATTTCGGGGCTCTCGAATGAGCAGTCGAATATCATATATCCACTAGACCACCGTGCTGGGCAGAATGTACAAGAAACCAACCACGGGACTGCGCAAGCTCTGAGCGCCTTCTGTTTCACTGCTGCGCTCGCTATACAAACCGCGCATTTGGTGAGCGCGCCATGTGCAAGTGACATCGTCACATAACTCACACTCTTATGCAAAACGGGAGTCAAAAGGGCATGCGCTTCACCCTTATAGAGACTAACGTGGCTGCCACAGCGATTAATCTGTTAAGGACTAACGAAACCTGGTTTAAGAGTTATTCCCCTTGTAGAGACTCCTAAAAAACTAGCTCAAAAGTACACCTCAGTCGATTCTCATTCAACCTCACCAGAGCAAGTCTTAGTTTCTACAGTTCCATTTCAGCAAGTGAGGGTCACCTTCTGTTCCGTTCTGTTCGCCTTCTTTTCCTTGTGTCCGTTTAAATAGCAAAATTTGATTATCTATTTATCCACGGCTTATATATTGACTTATATTCCTTTGGTATGAAGTTCTACAGCTACTTGGCGCAGGACCAGTTACTTGGCGCAGGCGCGGGACCAGGCAACAAAAAAAAAAAAAAAAAAAAAAAAAAAAAAAAAAAAAAAAAAAAAAAACGAAAAAAAACCTCCCGAGACAAACATGATTATTGCTTTGACGATTTTTCTTTTTCTTGTGTTCTTGTTGTTGTGGCCTTCGAGTTTCACTGCTCTCACAAACTTGTCAACATTTTGGAAAGACGGACAAAAATGACCGCAATAAATATTTTATTTCTTTACACACATGAAAAATTTGTGTCATTATTGTGTGAATACACTGTAAAATCTCGTACACAGGGCAAGCCGCATTGTGACATCTTGTTGTGCCATCTTCTCTTAGTGAAGGTCTTCCACAGAAACCGGAAGATGGCTGGCATCGCACATGGCTGCGCATTTGACATGCTTGGTACAACGTGTGCGTCCTGCAAATCACAGAAAAGGATGGCTGATCCTCTGTCCTAGGAATCGGTATGACACGAAAGTGAAACGTGTCTTCCGAGAACTAGTTTATTGTTTATTGTGCATTGCTATGTGAAAGCTTGTACAATGTCTATTTTTGTTTGGCAGATAGAGCACCGCTTGATGTGGACGCACCCTCGTTGGCGCCTAGTCGCACATTTCCGTCTCTAGAACTAACGCCCATGATCATGATACACTCTAAGAAAAAAAAGAGTCGAAAGAGGGTTACAAAACCGTTACCCCCTTCGGGTATTCACTTGACACCTTTTGGAAGGTACACGCAGAGAAAGAGAGTTACCAATTCGAGAGGAGTCACAGAACTCTCGTGAAGCGCGTTTCGATTGGCTTCTGTGATGAACGCGCCGCGGTATACGCCATACATATCGTACGTTTGCCGTTCGGCGCCGCTGAGACGGGCCTGTCTCTCGCTCCGGCGTCTCAACGTCGCCGCCGGCGCGGTCGCGAGGGCAGGCGAGGGCGCGAGGCGCCTACTCCTCCATGCCTGCCTACGCCTGCTGCCTCCTCTCTCCGTCTTTAGGAATGCGTCAGAGAGAACCGCGTTGGTTGCGCTGGTCACGCTGGTCGCGCGACCGGCGCCCAGGCGCTCAGCGCGACTTGTAGTTTTGAGTTCGAGCGAACATGCGGATACGCGGTGGCCGTGCTCGAAGTGACGCTAGTGAGGAATATTCTTGGAGTTGCGGACACGGACATGCGCCTGTTAACGGCGAGTGCACTGATTTCGTATATACTAATTACACAGCTTTAGCTGGGCGTCTGCAGCAGCTCCGCGGAAGTAGGCTGCGGGAGCAGGCTGCCAGCCATTTTCAACAGTAGCCTGCGTCCGCGGGGCTGTTCCAGTTAAAACAGTCACTTAATGAGTTGAGGTCGCTATGAGCGTTGTTGTGTAAGTGATTGCATGGTTCATAAAATGAGTGATGCAATCACTTATCGAGGCGATTACTTTCTGCTCGCACACTGTGTCTGAACTGCTGAAAGTGTTTGATGTCGTTTTGAGATGCGCTTTAACGCCTTAATAACATTTCCATCGATACTCGAGTGTGCAGCGTGCTTCCACCCGTAAAAACGTGACAAAAGAGTCTGTGTACAGAGACGCACTGTATATAATGACGTTCGGCTTTACAACAGAATCGAGTGAATATACGTGACTGTAGGAGCTATGTGCGGTAATTCTAGCATATGCCATGTCTGATGTCAACGTAGACGGCGTTGCTGTCGTTCGGGCGCTCGTACAACTGAGTTGTTAAGGGTGGATTACATTTGCAGAACACGCATTCTGTCGTTCGGGCGCTCGTACAACTGAGTAGTTGAGGGTGGATTACATTTGCAGAACACGCGTTCAGTAACCACTCACGGCGTGCCCCTGACTGCCGGAGGATGCGCTTGGTTGTGCAATATGCCGGCGCAAAGCCGGGCTTATTCTGGAAGCACTTTTTTAAGCGACTTATCAGAAAATGAGGGCCTTCATTCGTGCATAACCAGTGCCTATCGTGAAACGCGGTTCCCGCCTTCTATTACGTGTAAATTTGTTTTCGTTACGAAATTATTTAAAACGAAACACTCGTGTCCATGTGTGTACAGTAACGGTGTTTTGAACAAAGGGTGGTTTAAATAAAACTAATCAGTCTGTGTGTTTGTGTGTTGGTCATTCCCAGGGCAACGAAGGTGTCGCTATGGTCTGGCGCTTCACCACTAGTGATAGGAAAATCAACAGCGGCGTTCGTAATGTCAACGAGGCACTCGGCCCTATATTTCCTTTGGTTGGACAAGACGACGTAGGAAAAAGAGGTGAGTGGCACCCACGCAAAGGAGCCTCAAACAATTGCCTTTGCTGTTTGAAAAAAAGCTCACATCATCTTGTGCTGCAAGTTTGTCACCAATGTTTTACATGATAACGGCAAAAAACGCGGTGCCTTACCATGCCTCTTTGCATTTGTTTTGTTCTGATCCTTCATTATGTCTGTGTAAATTACTTATTGTGTAGGTATTTCAAAATCTTACTATGATTCCGTTTTCTCATTATGATATCACGTTCTTCTGTTCAGGTACCATTTTTCATGGCTGCTCACGTTGAAGAGGAGCGACAACATAGCAAGTCACAAGTCTGATTCCACCAGCCTTCACGACTTTTTGATTCTTAATCATAAGGAATAAATATGAAGACATGATACCGATATCTGCTGTTTATTATGCACGACATGACACTATGCACATCACAGTCAGACATTTTGGTTGGTTATACTCATACAATCATGTAAATGAAGAATATCTCAACTGCTTCAACTTTACTAGAAATGGTGTGTTTTGAGGAGTTTTATTAAAATAATGCTAAAATTGAACTATCCTTTTATTGCAGTCGCTGGGCACAACGGCAAGTATTAATAGAGTTGCTTAAAATGAGTACTTCACTATGTCCAGCAGCAGTCGCGCAAAAAGTAGAGCATGGGTCAATTTAGTAGCTTAAAAAGCCGTAGAGTCGCTTGACGCTTCGGTGGGTGTCAATTGACCCGCGTAGGAGCGTCACTGGCAAGAGTCGTCTGACTCCCTCAGAAGTGGTAGTGTGATCCTTCGCATAAGAGCCCTCCCACTCTTCTTAAGAGGGTCCGGGGACTCTCCTGAGCGCGCCCACTCTGACCCACCAAGAGAGTCACCGTGACTCTCCAAAGAGAGTCGTATACGTGGCAAGTCAGAACTCTCCGAAAAGAGTCAGGTATACTCTTTTTTTGCTTAGAGTGTATAACCCTTCCAACGGGATATTGAGTGTTGGTTATGTTTAGCCATAAAGTCATTGCTTCTAACACAAAAGAACATTCACTCCCTGAAAAATAACGAGATAAGGAGGTTTGATTTCTAAAACGTGCTTTATCCGACCTCGTTATGTCCAAATGCTTCCATATCACTAGTGAAAGCACACAAGGACACGCGAGAAAGAGACAAGACAACCGTTAGAATTGAACCGATCTTTAATCGACATGAAACAGAGAATCGACCGCATTTCACTGCGCACCCGCAGGTGCCACGTCACAGACGAAGCATTCTCGAAGCGAATTTCACCGCCGCCCAGTTTTGCCGCCCGCGCATACGAGGTATTTGCTTGCACTGATAGTCCAATTATTTTCTCGACAATGCCATGGATGGAGTGCTGACACATGCGTCACCCGCCCTGTGAATTTATAGATCACTATCCCCCCTTTCTTTTTATTGCCCACCAACCTGCATCACAGAAGTAGCGTCATGTGCCGGGATGTAACCTTCGCACCTTTAGCAGTGTATTGCCAATAAAGCTCCCCCTGCTAGTGATCTAACAGCGACATGATGCTCCCTGAGGCGTTCATTTACACATCTACCGGTCTGACCTATATACACTTTGCCGCAGGCAAGTGGAATAGAGTACACGACTCTTGTTTTGCACTTCAATTGGTGTTTCTTTCCACTTGCCTGCGGCAAAGGGTATATAGCTCAGCCCGGCTGATGCGTCAACGACCGGCTAAAGCATCATCGTACGGCAATTAGATCACTAGGAGGGGGGGGGGGGTTATTGGCGATGCACTGCAAAACGTGCGAAGGTTGTATCACGGCCAGTGTTGTACGGAACGGCGTTCCAAGGAACGACGTTCCAGGAACTAGTTCCTTTTGTGAGGAACAGAGGAACGCCAACGTTCCATTGAGGATTGGTGGAACTGTAACGGTAATTCGTTACATTTACGAGGGAACGGCAGCGGGAACGGCGTTACTTTAGTAAACGTTCCACGGCATTGAACGCAACACATCATGTAGGGCAGGGTGAATGGGCGAATAAGTGAGGCGCAGAAAGGTACCACTCGCCTGTAAAGTGACTATGGTGAATCCTGGATTACACTTCAAGGAGCCCGCCGGGGCTTCAAGGAAACGCGCGACGCCGAGACCGACCGCGTGCGAAAGAAACAGCTATTTTTTTACAGCAGAGCTGTTATGCTCGAGATGTGCCATGTGTCGTAGAAAGAAAGTTATCATCATCATGGACCGGCGCGCACTCTCTTCGTCCTCTCCTGCTTCGCTCCCAGAACACGTGCGCTGATTTGTCCTGCGTGTGATGCAATAACTCTGATGGGCGAGAGAACGAGTACAGAGATAGAGGCACAAAGAAAAAGAGGAAGATAGAAAGAAATAGAGAAAGAAAGAGAGAAATTCTTGGCGAAAAAAAACTCTCGGCGAGGTGAGATTCGAACCCGCGTACCCACAATCCGAAGGCGAGCGTCGTAACCACTCAGCTATCCTGTTTTCCTTTTTATGGTATTTCTTCAACATAGGTATGGCTCTTGGAAGCAGCTCAGTATACAGACAGAGAACTCATACTCTCATTCTGATCGTATCGAGACACAATGACGAACAAATTGCACTAAAGAATTCGCATTCAACTATAGAGCGAACACATCAAGTAACGGCCTTTTCCAATTATACACTACAACGGCGGTATAGCTAAACACCTCACCAATGCAATGTATCATTCTGGCTGACTTCTCATTGCTCGTATCTGTTAGCTAAGTGACCATCCTAATAAAGTGGGCTGTTGAGGAAATTATCGGCTCTGCGTTTCTCTGCAACATGTACGCACGCTAGCAGAGCAAAGCGTTCTGTAATATAATATATTACAGCAAGGGGGGGGGGGGGGAGAAGGGATGTGATGGTGAGGTGGAGAGAAATGAGGGAGAGAACTAGTATAGAGAGAGAGAGAGAAAGAAAGAAAAAAAGGGAAGAAAAAGGAAGGAAGGGAAGAAGGAGAGAGAAAGCAAAAGACGAGAGAACTACAAAAAGAGAAACAGAGAAAGAATGAGATATAAAAAATGAAGAGAAAAATAGAGAGAAAGAAAGAGCAGGAACATAGAAAAAAAACAGAGCAAGAAATATACCGAAATATGTTCGCTGACTACAAACAGGGGACTTACAAAGTTGCAAATGTGCATCCACGACATTATTTTCTGCTCATACTGAAATATTGAATCCGCACTGATTAAACGCGTAAGTCTTGTTCCTTCCGATGCGGTTTCCTGTGCAAGATGTTGAATTATATCGGTGCATCTGTGGATATTTCTATTTGAATATCTGAGGCGCAGCGTCCTGGCTGCGCATTTGAAGACCGAAGTGGAAAGTGCCACATGTGTTGGACTTGTGATAGACGAGCGCGAACGTTGTAGTTAAACATGTCTGTATAGTACAGCCGGGGGTCTCTAAAAATTCGTCTAGGATCGTATATTTACATCCGTTTTATCTACACGTAACCTGATGTCGGCCATGTCAAATCTGTATAGGATACATAGCTGGATGTGAACCTGAAATGGTTCACTTTATTTCGATTCAGGATTATCCGACAATATATTTTGATTAAAAAAAGTCAATTGTAACGTTAATGTAACGACACGTTCCATTTTCGAAATGTAACTGTAACGAGTTCCTTTGGCATTGAGGGAACTTGTAACGGGAACTCGTTCCAAAATTGGGACGGAACGAGGAACGCGCTTTCGTTACTCTTTTAGGGGAACGAGTACAACACTGATCACGGCATATGACACTACTTCTGTGATACACGTTGGAGGGCAAGAACGAGAGAGGGAGGCTCTCGAAATTGACAGGGCGGTTTACATATTTGTCAGCACTCCATCCATCGTATTGTGGAAAAAAAGAATTGGACTATCAGTGGAAGCAAAAAACCACGTGTGTGCGGGCGGCAAAGATAGGCGGCGATGAAATTCCCTTTGAAACTACTTTGTCTGTCACGTGGCACCTGCGTGTGCGCCGTCAAATATTATATATTCTGTCTTTGATGTCCAATTAAAATCACTTACAGTCTAGCGCTTGTCCTGTCTCTTTCTCTCGTGTCCTTGTGCGTGTGCGCTAGTAATATGGAAGCAATCAGACAATACCAACTAGCGCAGTTAAAAGCCTTGATCGTTATGTCCCTTGAGTGCATGCTATACATTCGAATAAAGACTGCTGAAAACATTAGCTCTTTCTGTCCTGGGTTATTCCTACGCTGATGCGCAATTGCCCCCCCTCCACTCTGGTGTACGAGCGGGCCCAATACGCTGCTGTAGTAAGCTCACTAAGCTTCCACGGCTCCAGAACGATTGCACTTCCCTCTCCCGCCCCTTGTAATTTTTACCGTGTCGCCTTCTTTCACAAGGTTTCATTTCCCACTTCTCCCCTCCGCATTAACGCTAGAGGCAGGTTTGGATTGGAAGTGGGGTTATCAACCAAGCAGTAATCAGTTGGAGGTTAAAACTCAAATCTTGTACGTGAGTACCGCAGCAGGCCAGAGCTCGTTTTCCCGAAATATGATAGTGTAACAAGTAGTACAAGTAACAATGTCTAAAAACCAAGTTCTCAGGCATTATCTTCCAATAACAGCACATCATTATGAGGAATGCTTTAGTGAAGGGCTCCGGCAATTTCTAACAACTAGGTTTTTCAGCGTGTGCTATCGGCGTCAAATGAAACTTGAACAGCCGCAATCATTCACAATGATGTATTTCGCGCCGTCCAGTTGTCACCATGGACAGGCGCGCATATACGCAGTGCGGCAAACCGGATGCGCACCTGTCAATGGGGTCGACTGGAGGGTGAGCATTATACCAGCGCGAATGCTTTGCTGCTGTTCAGATTTCTTTTGTTGCCAATAGTACGCAAATATGAGTACACGGGCCTCTTCCAGGTCACGTCCCTCGCCAAAGCAACGGGGAAACTTTCAGTAAAATATCAATGCTTTATTCCGAAGATATTTGAAGTGGCCAACAATTTAGGAGTGATAGGTCAGAGATAAAAAAAAATCGAAAAGAGGATACGCCGAAACACTAGTTGTTAGTGCGCACTACTACAGCTAATGCGCAGTTGTAATGCTTTTTCTTGAGATACTCTTGGAACGAGTTAGCTGGTATGACTCTCATACAGCATTTCGTTCAGTGAGTGCCTATTCCCTTGCCAGCATCTTTGCTTTCAGGTAGCGAAAGCTGCATTTCTTTTATTGGACTTCCAGATTACTTGTGTACTTTTACAGCTGTGGTTACGCCATGAAAAGCAAGGCTGTCCCCGAGACTGCTAAAGTTTGCTGTAATTAAAACATGAGATTAATAAACACCGAAATGTAGCTTCATAGTTAAAATTAATGAGTGTTTTGTCCCTTCCCGGCGTCTTTACGAGCTGCGCCTTTGGTGTAGGTTGACTTCCAATGCCACAAATATAACAGAGCTCTGCCGCTTGTTCCGTTGTTTGTGACACGTGGACATAACATTTCGTAAACTATCGAGACAGTGTTCACAAAATTTACGTTTTGCTATTTTAAATGTCACGTACGCTACTTTTAGCGATCAAGAAAAGAGAAATGTGTCATCTAAGGCGACTGCCATGAACAATGGTCTACGCACAAGACGTCACGCTGCATGCAAAATGAACGAGCATGCTACGGCATAATGGAAGTCCAACAGAAGGAAGTGGCACAGAACTATAAATGCGCAATCCCCTTGCTATCTTTTCTATGTACAGGGCTGGTCAAAAGTTCCCAGGCCACTATCCCGTGTATTCCTAAGGCAGTATGGCCTGGGAACTTTTGACCCGCCCTGTACGTACCTATTTGTGTGTCCGCCAAAAATCAGGCACAGATGACGATCCCGATTAAAGACCTAAAACATTTCAGGAGTTCGCTCTGTACAATGAACTTTTCACCGTGTGTTAGTAGGATACGCTATTCCCAATTAAGTCGGAAGGAAACGATGCAGCAATGTGAAGCAGCAAGTTGAGTGGTTTACCATTTTATTAAATGCGAAGCATTTCTTTTGCGTACTGCAGGCACTTTTAGCGTTCCTATCTACGTATCTATCTATCTATCTATCTAGCCGCCTACGTCTGGGTGATCTCGTGATTACCCCTTTAACTTGGGGTAGACCAAAATTAGTATGTGAGAATAAGATGGTTTGACGAATATGACTCGCTGGTCGTGACATGAATAATGACAATCCCGTCGCGTAAGTCGTCAAACTCTTTCGGGCAAACGCTGTGGCACATATCCCTGATATGTGCTGGGCGGGTATGTGCCACAGGTGATTGACAGTTTAGACTACCCAGGAACGGCGAGACAAACATTGGTACTTTTAATGCCAGAGCGTTAAAAATCTCACGTCATCAGCAGCGTTGACCGGAGGAATGCAAATAATAAATGTCAGGGTCCCAACAGGAATCGAACCCAAGCATTCTGCGTGGCAATCAAGCATTCTACCACAGAGCCACGCCAGGTCTCGGAACTGCTTTTCGAATACACCCTAATGTTCGTGAAACGTCGATTGTCGTTGCAGTGCTGGCTATCCAATTTTATAAACATTACATATGTACTCCGATGACACAGCCGTCACGCCGGGTTAACATCAATTATAGTAAAGCGCCATCCACTGAACTTGATATATGTTGCAGTGTCCAGGGCTACCATCCTCGCGAGCACAAGCGCTACATATCAGTTTACCGCTTCTGGTGTTGCTACTGCCCATGTTGCTGTTGGCATCGTTACGCAACTGTAAGCAACTTGTTATGCAAAACATATGCGACTGTGGAACATATGTCTGTGCGTACAACATTTGTGCGTATCTTTAGCGTAATTTCGTAACGTTTCGCTCAATAAAACATTACAACACAGTCACTTTCCCTCCGCATGCTTCGCATAACATCGATTCCCAAAGTACGTGGAATCTGCCAATTTTTTTGCATAAAACTTTGCTTCAGAAATTTTATGTCGATCATCAAGGAGACGTCTGCTAATATTTTAATGCGAAGCGGGAACGTCTACCTTTCAACTGTCATGCAGGAGTATTTACTGCAAAACTTGTGAACAAAAAGTGCAGCTAAACACCAACTTTGACGAAACGCGAAAGGCTTTAACCAAAAGTTGACACAATGCTTTCAAATCCTACAGAAATGCTTCGACCGGGATACGCTTTGCAAGCAAAAAATTTGGTGGGTTGTTCCGTTGTTTTGTGGATTGTTATTGTGTCATATGGGCTGACATATCTATTAATATTGGCGAAAAGAGGCATAATAATTAATGGCTAAACACGTGAAACCGCAGTGTGTTTCGGTATGAATCCCGAGCGACGATAAGTTAAACATGTGATACAGACGAGCTTTTTTTCGAAAGGGACTGATTTCCTAAGCGTCGGAAAGAAATTTCATACTGCCCGTTGTATTCTTATTTAGTTTTAAAGATTGACTGAAGCCTTTCTGGTCGTCATTACCAAATCACAGTGCACTCTTAATAAGGTACCGCTTAAAGTGTTAGATATAGCCAGGAAACCGGGCATTTTCCTTCTGGTTTCCTGGATATAGCCAGCATTTAACCAGGACCTGATTTAGAGTGTGGGATATCGGAACAAAACTTTCCTTTAGGTAAGGACCTAGTAGCTCAAGGATAATTAGTGAAAATGAATGGAAGCAGTCCATTCACAGAGCAGATGCTTTTGTAGTGAGCGGCTGGGACGGTAGCGGCACCTGGCGGTGCAAATCTCATCTACGTGTCGTTTCCTAAGTGGTCCCTGAGATCCACTTCCGCGGCACAAGGGAACACCAAATTCACCTATGGAATGCGGTAGGGTCATACGCACGCCAACGTGCAAGTTCCGCTGCCAGTCAGCGAAGTTGAGGTTTAGGGTTGTCTCCCAGTTTTGAGACTGAAGCTGTTCCTGCTCGATCTTTTCATCTCCGGGATCCGTGGTTACGTGCGTGGGTATCGTAAATGGCTATGCGCCACAGACCCTGGGCAAATGCCACAAATCCCTGGGTTCACGAAAAATGAAGGCAACAGTTAGCCCAATAAACGGGTTTGTGCCACAGAAATTTCTGCGGCCTATCATAAAACTATAATTATCATAAAGGCGTATGTGCCAATGAAAGTGGGTAAATCCCACGAGACACAACTTCCACAAGAAAGGAAGAAGGCAACAGTTAGTCCAAGAAATGGCGTGCGCGTTACCATAGTCACACCACTGTCACGCGATAAACATGGTTGTAAAAGGTGGTGGCTATACTACCGCCTCACAGCTTAACAAAGATAGTTTATTAAAGAGCAGTGATACAATATACCGGAGCATCTCAAGCGAAGTCTTCTTTGTAAACCTGTGTACAAGAGCGGCATGGTCAAGAAGCAATAAAACTATACTACCACCCCAAAGCTTAACAAAGAGTGTATAATAAAGAGCAGTGCTACAACATATTTGAAAGACTTGCAAAATATAGAAATGCGTTAGCCTGACGAAGGGAACGCCGCCAGCTTCTCTGTTTTATTGGTGTCTCCGCGAAGTGTAGCTGGCTGTCTTTTTACAGCGAAAGCTGTTATGAGACCACAACAAGGGCGCCGTAGTTGTCCGCCGCGGCCGCCGCCACCGTCGCTGCCGCTGCAACTAGTGTCCGTAACCGCTATCACCCGAAATAAGAAAAAAAACGAAAGTAGAAAAAATATCCAAGATGGAATAGTGTTCGAACCTGGGTGCTCCCTGGGACGGACCGGTATTTTAACTCAGACCCATGCGGGTGCTCGTTAGTGTTTCGGAAAAAGACCCTATGCAAGCATTATGTCGGGAAGGAGCCGCGTTGGCATACCCAATATAGCGTGGTATAACAGGAAAATAAAAACCAGGCATCATACAATGCCAATAGGGTGACCAGGCGTCACACAATACGAATTTCGTAACGAATGGGTCGTTCATTGCTTCCAACCGATTACAAATAGTTCAGCCATAACTCTTCATCGTCATCAGCCACTGCATCAGTTTATGACGTAGAGGGTCCCTTCCTAGCGTACTTGTATTAGTAGCCCCAAGAGGGTTTGCAACGGGTTCTAGAAATGCCGCTGTTTCAGCATTCGCTGTGAGTGTATTGCGCTATCCGCGTAGGCTTGGCGTTTTTTTTCTGTGGCATTTGTCTCCAACCATGCGACTATGTCTCGCTGCCAAGGCCAGCCGTACGCGCCTTGCGTTGCGCATGCGCTTCGGCCGCTCAAAGCGATTGCGATGTGATATTGAGTAGTAGAACTTTCGTTCTAAAAGTCGACACTCGGGAAGAGAAGTTATTGCAAGCAGAACCGTGATTTGACGCAATTGAAAAGCGGTTGAAAAGGACGCCAATGAAATGTTTATTTCAGTATTGAGTTCAAAATTAATGTGCCATATTTTGCTACGGAGACCAAGAATAATTTGCATGCCTAATACCTGATATGCCACGCGTTTTGCGTCATGTTCCAGGGCCTCTTCTTGGTGGTCGTCTTAGTTGCAGAAATGCCGGATGTGGTGCTCGCGGTCTCGGCTGTACGTGTACTCCAGGACGTTGGATAGGTACTTGGTTGTTTCTCGCTCCATGGGGAGGGTGCTGCGGTCTGTGTTGTTGCATTTGCTGATTATTTCTTCTGCCTGGAAAGATGTGACTTGCATATCCTCCTGGACTGGGGAGTGCGGAAATGAGTGAGGGTCTGCATTTCTCATTCCAAGAAGTAAGAAAGGCCAGCGTTGCAAAGAATAGAATAGTATTAAAAGCAGGTTTCCTCATGATTACTGTTTTACCGAAAGTTTCACTTTGCATTACAGGAAAGTTATGCTCAAGTGTTCACATTATATATATAGAACGACATGTGTCTTCTACTTGACTACTTCGCAGGCTGTGAAATGTGTTCCTGGTTGGTAGAAAAATTATTAAACGCACGGCCAGCCTTTACTGATTGCGCATATTGTAACATGAATCATGTCAGTTTTAATCATGATACCACAGTGAGTTATTCTATTGCCAGCTATTTCATTTATTTTTATTCTTTAAAGATACCATTGACGGGGTATTACATAAGGGGTGGTTACATGCATAAAAATAAACGTGATATTTCAGTGCAAAGGAAGAAGTGGAAATTTAAGGGCTCGTTTTTCTTTGTTAAACACAAGACTAATGAAAACTGTTAGCTCTTATTATAGATCTTTTAGTGATACTATCAGAACTGTGACTTCTCACTCTCATTGTCCGTTAGTTTTCATCAATATGTTTAGTACAGCGCAAAGTAATCTGTTAGGGTACTCAAAAATATCAAGGGACAGGTTATGGTTGTGATGTCATTGGAAAGTAGGAAAGGCCGTTTCAATCTGTTGCTGCGCGAAAAGAATATTAAGACCAAGAAGTGACTATGAGCGCACGCGGGCGCGCAACTTGTTGCGGGTGACCGGTGCGACTGGAGATGCATGCCCTGGGGATAATATATGGTTACTTGCCGAGTGAGCAGGAAAAAAACTTATAAAAAAAATGCTTGCAGTACGGTGACAAGATGGAAGTAATGAATATCGGGATTCTATTTTCAGTGCCAAAATGCTGACGTCATATGAGTGTGGTGACAAGATGCAAGTAATGAATGTCGGGATTCTATTATCAGTGCCAATATGCTGACGTCATGTGAGTACTTAGAATGTATAAACCTTGGAGCCCAATTTTAAAGCGATGCGAGTTGATTCATGTGTTATATTTGATGCTGCTTTCAAACGAGGGATACTTATTATAATTCCTTCCAGATGAGAGACTCATAGGCAAGTAGTTTTACACGTTGAAGGGCATGGCACAGATGGCATTTTAAAGGGCCCCTCGCCACCCCGGGTTCATAGACGAGGGAGTGCTCCTGGCTTTCGCTACCCTTTCTACTGTCGATGTATCCTCCTCGCCACTTATTTCTTGAAAGAACTTGAACGATGTCAGCACTAAGCGCTCGAGCCTATCAGGATTTCGTGCTTCTCGGGTACACGCTGGCAGCTTGCGCAGTCGGAAACGCACAAATTGAAGTGAAATCAGTTGATCACGCACGATAGTCATGAGAGACAAGGAAGAATGGATGGGCTGCTACATGGCAAAGCAGCGCAGGCGACAATTCACATCTGATTTTTCGGGTATGTAGACCAATCGAGAGCATGTATACCATAGACGTCACGGGAATCGCTGTTCTCCGTCACGAAGTGTGCAAGACAGACGAGAAACGCCAGGAGATAATAATTCGCTCATTTTTGTTTTTGTAATTTGAGAGGCTGGTGAGGGGGCCCTTTAAGAACCCGAGTGTTTTTTAAGCAGATGCAACGATGTTCTTAATGTGTGTTGCTGATGGCAAAGCACAACTTGAACAATACCTTGCTAACTACACTCGGATACAACTTTAGAAGTCTACAGAATTTCCTCCTCCAAGGCGCATGCACACAAGCGTGCGCCAACGAGCCCGCATTCGAGATTAACGTCATGAGAAGGACGGCCCGCAGTGCCACCTTCGTAGAAGATTACCGAGTGTATCAGCGGGACACTTTATTTTGTCGCGGAAGCGATAGACAACCGCACTTCGGTCACGTGGGCGGGACTTCTCCGGAGTTGTAAGGTTGTAACTGACAGGGAACAAACGGGGGTAAAGGATATCATAGTTGAAATCAAGAAGAAGAAATGGATATGGGCCGGGCACGTAGCACGTCGGCAGGATAACCGCTGGTCATTAAGGGTAACTGACTGGATTCCAAGAGATGGCAAACGCGTGAGGGGGGAGACAGAAAATTAGGTGGGTAGATGAGATTAAGAAGTTTGCAGGTATAACGTGGCAGCAGAAAGCACAGGACCGGGTTGATTGGCGAAACATGGGAGAGGCCTTTGCCCTGCAGTGGGCGTAGACAGGCTGATGATGATGATGATGAACCGACTATAGTAGCAAGATAGTAGCTCTGCGGCACCGCTATCAATAAGATATAGTGGCGAACACGAAAACGTTACAAGACACAACACGATGATCTGGCGTTTTGATATCGCTTAGATTTCAATGGCCCCATCAAATCTTTTCCCGCCTTTTCACGTCACCAGTAGCCAATAGGTATTTGTTTTTGTTTTAATTTAAAATAATGATGGCTGTGAATGCCTCAAATGATCGCCGCTAATATACCGTTTCGTGCATTTTATATTAATGAACGTGCTAAACAACACAACTCGCAATCTTTAGCAGAAATTAACATTAGTTTAAGCCAGCTATTCAACCATCTTTTTTTCTTCTTGAATGAAGGTAATGAATGCCCGCACCTAGCATTCACATCCAGTAGCATTGAAATACCATGCATAACCTATCACCATAATGCCAAGGAAAGTAAAGGGGATGCTATTAGTAGTAAATATAATGCAAATGTGAAGAAAGAACAGCGGACGAAAAGATAACTTGCCGTGGGCACGGACCGAACCTTCGACCTTCGAATAACGCATCCGATGCCTTACCAACTGAGCTACCACGGCAACCATCCCCCAGCCCACTTTATGGCGTATACATGTGCATTTAGACGTGGGAGCGTCAGACAACGCTGCCAGTAGCCATCAAGGCGAGTTTGGAACACTCTTCTCCTGCCTGCTGGCGTCACGTACCACGCGATCTTATTAAAGCTGGCAGCTGACCAATAATGCCTCGCACACTACCTCAAAGCATCAAGTCTGCCAGAACGAGACCCTCTCTATTCATGAAGGAAAGAAGTGGCAATTTTAGCGGCTCGTTTTTCTTCAATATTAATTTGAGACGAACCGACTAAGACACTGGAAGCGAAGCCGTTGCCAGGAGTTGCCGCCAGTAGGCGTCACGACGAGTAGACGGATACAGCCGACATAACAATTACAATGCAAGTTATCTTTTCGTCCACTTTTTAAATGCGAAGCATTTCTTAGCGAACTTCGGCGACTTTGAGCGTATCTGTCTATCTATCTATCTATCTATCTATCTATCTATCTATCTATCTATCTATCTATCTAGCCGCCTACGACTTCGCGCTCTCCTGGCCGTATCGTTAATGGGATTTATACCAAAATTGGTATGGCATAACATGACTGTATGACAAACATGAATGAGTCCGCCGCGGTGGTGTAGCGGTTAGGGTGCTCGGCTGCTGACCCGAAGGTCGCGGGTTTGATCCCGGCCGCGGCGGTCGCATTTCGATGGAGGCGAAATGGTAGAGGCCCGTGTACTGTGCGATGTCAGTGCACGTTAAAGAACACCAGATGGTCCAAATTTCGGAGCCATCCACTACGGCGTCTCTCATAATCATATCGTGGTGTTGGGACGTTAAACCCCAGATATTATTAAACATGAATGACTGGTCATATCATGAAAATAATGAATAATTTGGAATGAAAACTATGATTTATACGCCATGACCATAGTGCTCCCGAGGCCGTTTTCTTAACTTCATATATCAAAAAATTGGTACGATGAGACATTTCTGCATGACCAACATAAATGACAGGTGGTAATATGAAAATCATGACCTGCATGTCATGTACAACATGATTCGCTCATGGCCCGCTGACGGCCGTTTCGCTAGCTTGATATACCCCGAATTTGGTATTGCATGACGTGACTGTATGACGAGCATAAATGACACGTGGTAATATAAAAATCATGACATGTCATGTGCAACATGACTTGCATGCCACGCTCATGAGACTCTCGTGGCCGTTTCGCTAGCTTGATATACACCAAGTTTTTAAGGCGAAAGCCTGTAATGTCTCATGCTCACATCCGTCTGCCCGGTCGTCCGTCCGCCCCCTCCAGCCGTGCCTTGGGACGGTGCCAGGTGGGCGCCGGGGCGCTAACGGACGCCGGTGGCGTTGGACTCTACAGCGCACGCGCTTTGCTTGCTTAGCGTCGCGGTGCCCGGCGTCTGTTATCATGCAAGGAGGAAGACGCGCGCATCGCGTTCCATTTTGACCGACCCCGTCTCAGTGGGCACAGGCTTTCGAGGAACACACTTTGAAATTGAAAGTGTCCGTCAATTTAAACGCTGGAACGCGGATGGCGTCGGCACGATGCGCAAAGCGCGAGAATACGAACGCATGCGAAACGGAGGCAGATTGGTCTCACGTATCGCTGCAATTCGAGGTAAAAAATTAAGCGAACGTAAGTGGCAGGTGGCAACATGAAAATCTTGCCATGCATGTCATCTACAATGCCATTTACATGTCACGCTCATGGTACGCTTGCGTCCAGTTCGCTAGCTTGATATACACCAAAATTTGTATTGCGCGACGTGACTGTATGATGAACACAAATGACAGGTCCTAACATGTAAATAATATCATGCCTATTATGTACCGCATGATTTGCTTCTGGCTGGCTGCTTCGCAAAACATCGATTCACACAGTGCGCGGGATCTGCCGGTTTTTCTTTCTTCAGTTTACATTACATTTACTACTAATAACATGCCCTATACTTTCCTTGGTATATTTGTCTGTTAGTTCACATTAATATTAACAAAGAAAAAACCAGCCCTTAAAATTGCCACTTTACTTCATGCATAACCTATACCACATGTCACTTCGATCTGGTGGTCCTGTTCGGTCGTGGTAGGCCTATGCACGAGCAATAATTAAGAAAGTTCTCCTATGGTCGAGACTTGAAATGTCAAGATTAGTTAACATGCATGCGTGAGGAAGCCTCGGAATAACAACAATAACAGCAATAATAATAATAATAATAATAATAATAATAATAATAATAATAATAATAATACTTTTCATTCCTTACAGTTTTGATATAGACGAAATGAAATAATTAACCTGGTATCTCGCACGTAGAGACGCAATTATGCCACAGTGACATATTTAAAAGGCCTTCCTGAGGATGGACATTAACGGAGGAGTACCAGCAGAAGTCTTGTCTGTCAGTATTATGCTTTAATTCGTAGCTCTCTCTCAGCGATTGTGCGGTATTGTTAACGTATTGGTAACTAATGCTTCGCCGTGCAAAACTCGTCATGTGAGCTTGCGGCCCAGGGATCTGGCAAGCGCAACTACTGAGTACAGCAGGTGCGACCGTGAAACGAAAACTCTGCTCAGCGAAGTGGAGCACTTAAAGCAGGTGGAAGAGACAGAAAAAGAAAGAAAGAGAGGGTAAGAACGAAAGTGGGAAAATAGAGCGGAAGCGATAGATAGCGAGAGAAAAAAAAAAAGATAGAAAATTAAAGGAAATGCATACGCAATAGATAGAAAGACATAGAAAGAGAGAGAAAAAGACACGAAAAGGAGATAGCAAAAAAACAATGAAGACGGGAACAGACAGAAAGACATACAAAAAAAAGAGGAAGTGGTAAATAAATAGTGAGGGAAAGAAAGGAAAGAAACAGAAAGAAAGATAGAAAGAGCGAGAAAGAGACAGGAATAGAATGAAAACAAAAGTAGGAAACCGATACGAACAAGATACAAGAAACTGAGAGAAAGAGAAAGAAAGAGAAGAAGAGAAAATGAAGAGAAACAAAGGACGCCACCCAGCTGCGCTGTTCCTTCAGGCTTGGCACCTATAGTGGAAAGCTGCAATAGTTTAGTCGCAATGCCCACGAACTATAGGTGGCGCGCTGTACGATTCAAGATGGCGCCCGAAGGATGGTCAACCCGTTTTTTAGCATAGGAACAGATAGGACGCGCGGACGTACGGCCCGTGCCACTTTCACCGGATGAAGTCGTGAGATGCACTGAAATGAGTATGATATCAAGATACTTTCCCAAATCATGGAAGCTCACCGCCTAATTATTTGCCGCGGTGTGCGAGGTTATATTTCAGCTCAGTTACCGTGCATGAACCATATGCTTTGCGAAATACTGTGCGTGCTACAGAAAATTGCGTGAACTAGAATTGACGTATGAAATGAACGGCACTCCAAGGTACCATGTACCGAGGCTGCATGACGGATCTGCCGCAGTAGTAGGCCGCGAGCGAGTAGCGCCATCGCTGCCGTACGGAACCGAATGTTTAATGTCGTCATAGTTTGCAAACATGTTACGCCGTCGTCATTACTTCCGCAGTCAGGAACACAATACGGAGTTGCTTCTTCACCGGAACACGAACATTTAACATCCCATTCAGTACCGGTTGTGTCACAGCCATGCTCGGACTCTGGCTGATGTTGCAGGTTCCGTCAGCACGATCTAAACATGAATATCGAAAAGAATGCACAGGTATGCTTTTTACAACGTCGACTTCATCGACGTTGCGAAAATTCGTCGAACAGAAATGCCGTTCGAAAGGTACCGGTGAAGTAAGAAGTTAGCCGAGAGGCGTGGATTGTGGCCGTGACTGCACGTTTCATCGCTCTAACCATTTCGCTTCCCTGTTCGAGCTCGAGCGTTTTGGCGGCATGCAGCGCTCGATAATATCCACAATCGCGCTACGTGCAATGCACAAGAAAAACTATGTATTTATTTTGATCTCGCTGAAGGGCACTATACATTAAATACAATAAAAGTTACTTACGAGCGTGAAAAAACATTAGCGCATGAGGGGACGTGAAGTGCATCTCGCTCCTCGTGAGTTAGCAGCTGATCGTTCATCGTCGCTGTCACACTCTGCGCATTCACAGCCTTCTACGTCCAGTGAAAAATCCTCGTCTTCAAGATGGTTTCTCTTAACATCACTGCTGAACGCAATCTGAAGAACTTCGTCCGCCGAACGAATTCGACTTGTCCGCGTCACAATGTTATCTGGGCGCGCAGAACATGGCAGAACTTTTCCCTCTCACACCGGTCGACAAGCAAATCGCTTGCAGAGTGCTGCAATCTATCAACAAACGTACAAAAACAAGCGGCGCAGCGCTGGCCAATTTGAGATTGCTGTTATATATCGCGAGCTCGCGCGACTTTCCGCGTACAATGCTATAAATTCACGCACTACAAAAGCACTGACGAATGCTATATGCAAGTAAAACAAGGCGAGTTTCATCTGAAAAGGTCAGACGACGGCATTTAACTAACCTACGCGGCTACACAAAACCTCGCGAAGCTGATATGTGTACAATGTGGGTCATCGTTGAAAGCGCGAGTTGGCACGTATTTTCACGCAAACTTTGCGTCTCGCAAGAATGAATCAGATTTATCGTGTCACCGAAGGCCCGGCTTCTTCACTGATGCAGCAAACATGCAGAGTCGTAGTGTTTCCTGCTAACGCGTTGAGGCTAGCACAGCCGAACAAGGCAGCGACCTGCGTAGGGCTGCCATGGTGTCGTCTACCGATCATCCCTGAGAGGACGCTCCTGAAATCGGCTTGGCGGCGTGACAGTCTATGGGCATTGCGAATATGAACGACCACTGGAGCCGTCCTCGACAAAGACATTCCTTGTAGGGGTGCTTGAAACACCATTGCCTTGAGCCACGCACAACTTTTTTACGACATGCTTCCACGTTTTATGTCACGGATTCCTTAAGTTCGGTGCGAACTTTCTGTTGACAAACGTCATGTGTGTTGTCCAGTTCTCTTTTTTACATCGAACGATCCCATGCGATCGCTATGATCACGTATTTGTCCGCCTCCACCACCGCAGCAGATGTCCGTAAACACTATCGTGCAAAATGAGGAAAAAAAATTCCCCATCTCCTGCTAAAGGGAACCATGTGTGGATGCGAAGCAGCGGGGAGATAATTAGCTTCAGCGGGAGGAACGTCGCCGCTCTCACTTCACGACAGCGGTCCGGGCGCTCATCGCGGCGCTGCACAGGAGAGAGAATGAGGCGCACGCACTCCGTCATTTTCATACCGCGGAACTACCGTGGCGCCCCCAGCAGAGTATGCAGCTGTCACACCACCTGTCGTGCGCGCCGCTACGTAGAGGATTCCTAGAGGAGAGGACGGGGGAACTGTAGGAGAGGAGAGGAGACGTGCATGCGCTGTGGGGGTGTGGGAAGCGGGAGCCGCTCTGTAGAGTAGAGGATTCCTAGAGGAGAGAGGGGGCGCATGCGCTGTGGGACGCTCCGTAGAGTAGAGGATTCCTAGAGGAGAGAGGGGGAGGGGACGCGCATGTGCTGTGGGGGGATGTGGGACGCGGGGGGCCGCTCCGTAGAGTAGAGGATTTCTAGAGTAGAGAAAGGGGGTAAGCGTAGGAGAGAGAGCGGGAGCGGACGCGCATGCGCTGTGGTGTTGTGGGACGCGGGAAGGAGGGGACGAATTAAGCCCCCCTCCAAACACATGCAAGCAAGATCATGGAATGGGGTCAACCTGGGCGACAGACACCACCTGCCTAGCCATTGCTAAGCAGCCTCTCTGTGCTCTCGGCCATGACTCTGATGACTGTAGTAGTGGTTGACGGCCTTCATATTACTACAGTGTTCTGGTTCGCATAATGGGTGCTTCCCTACTTCATGAAAGTAGGGAAGCACCCATTATGCGAACCACATTCTCCGTCTTCACTTATACATTCTCATTTATCCTTTCAATAAAATTACCGCTCAAGCTATCCATCTCTCCGCTGCTTCGCATCCACACATGCTTCCCTTTAGTGGGAGATGGCGAATTTTCGTAACCTATTCCTGGACACAGCGTATCACGAATCCCGCGCAAACACTGGTAGTGTGCAATTCTTCAAAGCGTCGTCAATGGAGGAGAAAAACGGCAAGGCGTGCGCTCCCGAGGCATGCGGTAACCTACGCCTGTGCTCCTGCATACACTACCACACTGCGCTTCGGCAACACGAGAGGCAGAGGTTGAGCCGCGAACGCGCGCAGGCGTTCCGCGTCCCGCTGGCGTCCGTCTCGCTTCACCAAACCACAGTCGTCCGTCGATATCATTGGCTTTCTGCACCGCTTACTGCAGCTGTTTTATTAGCCGGTGCTATCGCACTCGAAGTAGTCGACGGCGAAACTCCGTTGGTGCATGTGGAGGCGCACTACTCCGACAACGAGCCATCACTCGCTAACACGTAGCGAAAGGCAAACAGCATCACTAGAGTGACACATAACTACGTCTAGGGAGACTCCCCGATGCTACAGCGGCCAGTTTTTGTTGCTGCTATCGAGACGCTTTCACCATGACCTCCGAGATTGCACGTCGGCGTGCAATCTCGGACGCTATGCTTTAATTGCGTCGTCGATGAATCGTTCTCTATCGGTGCTAGTGTCGTGCCGCATTACTTCTCTTCATCGCTCACAGACGGCGCACCGCCCGGCGCCGCCAACAGAGAGCACCGAGCGAGAGAGATTGACTGAGAGATATAAGGCGCGTTGGTAGAATGTCCTTCGTCTGCCTCTTTAGCTCATTCGGCAGAGCGTCGGGCGCATACCGTCGCGGGCCGAGGAGTTGGAGGTTCAAGTGAGAGCACTTTTTTCTAAAAGTTTTTAACACGGAAGTCTTTTATGCCGGGGTCCACTAGGTATATCCGTTACGGATATGACTTTGATATAGTTAACGCTACCAAATGAGAAAGAAAAATTCTTATGAAAATGTTCCCCCCGCCGGGAATCCAACCTCTGACTCCTTGACCCGCGACGAAGGGCGCCGCGTTTCTTACCGACTAAGCCACCGACGCAGCTGGAGAGTAACCTGCCAACGCGCCTTATATCTCTCACACATTCTCTCTCGCATGGTGCTCTTTGTTGGCGTGGCTTAGGCGTGGCGGGTTGGCGTCGCAGCCTGTGAGCGGGGACGAGAAGTAATGCGGCATGGCACTTACTAGCACCGATAGCGAACGATTAGTCTGCGACACAGTTAAAGCATGGCGTCAGAGATTGCACGCCGGTGCACAATCTCGGAGGTCATGCTTTAACTGCGTCTCGATAGCAGTGAAAAACATTGGCCGCGCTAGCATCGGAGAGTCGCCGATGTAGCTATGTTCTTTGCCTTTAGCTTCGTGTTAGCCTGTGACGGCTCTTTGTCGGAGTAGTGCATCTTCCACATGCACCAACGTTGTTTCGCCGACGGCTCCTTCGGGTGCGATAGCACCGACTAATGAAACTGCTGCAGTGAGCGCGGCCGCAAGACAGCGATGTCGACGGGCGAATGTCGTGCCTTGGTGGAGCGAGACAGAGACTAGCAGGACGTAGAACGCCTGCGCGCGCTCGCGGCTCAAGCTACGAACCTCAGCGTCCCGCGTTGCTGAAACGCAGCGTGGTAGTGTATGCATGAGCGCAGGAGTAGGTTACCTTATTAGATGCGAAGCATCTTATGCTCGGGGCTCTGTCCGTCCCGCGTCCACCGTCCCGCGTCCGGCCACTTTCATGAAGTAGGGAAGCACCCATTATGCGAACCAGAACACTGTAGTAATATGAAGGCCATCAACCCTAACACAGTCATCAGAGTCATGGCCGAGAGCACAGAGAGGCTGCTTAGCAGGGGCTAAGCAGGTGGTGTCTGTCGCCCAGGTTGACCACATTCCTTGAGTCACGGCCGAGAGCACAGAGAGGCTGCTTAGCAATGGCTAGGCAGGTGGTGTCTGTCGCCCAGGTTGACCCCCATTCCTTAATCTTGCTTGCATGTGTTTGGAGGGGGGCTTAGTCCTTCCCGCGTCCCACACCACCACAGCGCATGCGCGTCCCCTCCCTTTCTCTCCTCTAGGAATCCTCTACTCTACGGAGCGGCCCCCGCGTACCCCACAGCGCATGCGCGTCCCCTACCTTATGCTCTCCTACGCTCACCCCATTCCTCTACTCTACGAATAATCTACTCTACGGAGCGGCGCCCACATCCCCACAGCGCATGCGCGTCCTCTCCCCCCTCTCTCCTCTAAGAATCCTCTACTCTACGGAGCGGCTCCCGCGTCCCACAGCGCATGCACGTCCCCTCCTCCTCTCCTACGGCCCCCCCCCGTCCTTTCGTCTAGGAATCCTCTACGGAGCGGCGCGCACGATAAGTGGTGTGACAGCTGCATACTCCGCTGGGGGGCGCCACGGTAGTTGCGCGGTATGAAAATGACGGAGCGCGCGCGCCTCATTCTCTCTCCTGTGCAGCGCCGCGATGAGCGCCCGGACCGCTGCCGTGAAATGAGAGCGGCGACGTTCCTCCCGCTCAAGCTATCTCCCCGCTGCTTCGCATCCACACATGGTTCCCTTTAACGGGAGATGGGGATTTTTTTTACTCAGGCTCGCACACCGTACCACTTCTCCTTGAAGACACGCATATCGAGTGCCAGTGTTCATTACGTGCTTGTTGGTGTCTTTGCTCTGGATTCACGATACGCTGTGTCCAGGTATATCATGTTGACAACTTCAGCTACAACAACGGTTAATTCATGACCATGGGCGTCAGTCGTCGCGATGGAGATTTCCCACTAGGCGTCAACGTGGGTGTGTCCACGTCAAACGGTGCTATAGCTGTCAAACACCAATAGACATTGTACAAGCTCTCAGATATCGCTACGCAATAAGCACTACTTCTGCGAAGACGCGTTTTACTTTCGTGTTATACCGATTCCTATGACGGAGGGATCAGCCATGTTTCAGATGCGAAGCATCTTATGCTCGGGGCTCTGTCCGTCCCTCCCGCGTCCCCCCGTCCCCCGTCCCGCGTCCGGCCACTTTCATGAAGTAGGGAAGCACCCATTATGCGAACCAGAACACTGTAGTAATATTAAGGCCGTCAACCACTACTACAGTCATCAGAGTCATGGCCGAGAGCACAGAGAGGCTGCTTAGCAGTGGCTAGGCAGGTGGTGTATGTCGCCCAGGTTGACCGCATTCCTTGATCTTGCTTGCATGTGTTTGGAGGGGGCTTAGTCCTTCCCGCGTCCCACACCACCACAGCGCATGCGCGTCCCCTACCCCTCTCTCTCCCACGCTCACCCCCTTTCTCTCTTCTAGGAATCCTCTACTCTACGGAGCGGCCCCCGCGTCCCACACCCCCTACAGCGCATGCGCGTACCCTCCCCTATCCTCTCCTACACTCACCCCCCATTCTCTACTCCAGAGAGAACGTCGAACGTTACCTAGAGAAGGCAATCGCACAGTACACACAGACATACAGCTATACGCCCTTCGTGCTTGCGGGTGACTTCAACGTGGATATAACCACGAACGACTGGCTCGTCCACCACATGATAGACGTGTAGTCGTTGCGACGCATTTCCGACGACAACCGACAACCATAACGGGAACGTGCATAGACCTCATCTTCACAATGAAAACTCTTCAAAAGCTACACTTCACCGATCCCAAGGCCGTCGTCTTCAAAGCGCCCCGTGCACCGACGCAAGGAATCACACACGTTCCCTAAATAAACACGCAACCACCACATTCTCCATCTTCTCTTATACATTCTCATTTATCCTTTCAATAAAATTCCCGCTCAAGCTATCCATCTCTCCGCTGCTTCGCATCCACACATGCTTCCCTTTAGCGGGAGATGGCGAATTTTTTTCTTTCTCATTTGGTGGCGTCCATTTTATCAACGTCATATCCGTGACGGAAATGCGTCACTAGTCTTGGTGGGCCCCGGCATAAAACACTTCCGTGTTAAAAATTGCACCATCTCCCACTAAAGGGAACCACGAGGGGATGCGAAGCAGCATTGGGGGTGCACACCAAGTTTCCGTTTACGTTCAATCGGCCGTCGAAGTAAAGTGTCGGCGTCGAGCTACCGTTTCCGATACAGAGAGAGAACGCGAGTCCGCGGCGAGGGTAGCGAGGCTTTCGAGACAATTGCAGCGACCGGGAACCGACAGAGCGACCGCGCGTTTCAAGCGAGACGTCCTCGACCGAGCGCACGCGCTTATATGAAATGGGGGAGGGAGAGGAGGGAGTGGGCTTCTAGGCTCCAGAGTGGGGGGAGGAGAGGAGAGAAGGCGACCGAACGCCTGCGTAAACGCCCGCGTGAAGGAGGAGAGTGCACGGCTGCAGCGCTGGGGAGGAGGAGAGAAGGCGAAGGAACACCTGTGTAAAGGAGGAGAGTGGGAGAGGGTAGGCGCATGCGCAGTAAGGGTGGTCAGGACGCATACCACCACCGGATTGAACTCCGCTCTCAGCTGCTTCGCATCAAAAATCACTACACAAGCGTCATGTCGGGGACGTAATAACGTTAACATATGTAATATAGCGTGGTAGAAGAATATAATAACACCAGGTGTATCACAATACGTATTGCGTAAATCGTTCGAAGCTTCAAACCCATTACATAGGGCTCAGCCATAATTTTTCATCGTCACCAGCCACAGCTTGAACAAAGTGCGCCTCATGCGTTACGTATGCGTAGGTGGTGCATCGTTTCTCCGCAAAATAAAGAGTGACATAGTGGGGGTTCCCTTCAATGACATAGTGGTTGGGGGTTTCTGCTGCCAGTTGCCAGCCCCGGCACACGAACAATGGCCTACAGTCAGACATCATGCTGCGTACATGCGCAAGTATCGAAGCTCATATTTGGAGGTCGACGGCCGGCTGTGCCTTAGGACGCCTCTTCCTACGACCTTTGGGCGGATTTGCTCCTCGTCCGCAACAGAAGCACCTCCCGCCGCCAACGAAACAACGTGGCAACCACGAGCCCGCCGCCCTGGTCGACTCACGCATTGCAACAACCGCTGACTGGGCTCTTATTCTTTTTTTTTTTTTACGTTCAACGGAATCTCGTTCGGTTGACCTGCATCGCCTGTCGCACTAGTTTAACGTGTGTCCGATTTGACAATTTCCTTAGTTTGCTTGTTTAAACACGGAAGTGTTTTATGCCGGCGTCAAGCAAGACTTTAGTCACGTATTTTCGTCACGGATATGGCGCTTATAAAACTGACGCGAACAGATCAGAAAGAAAGAAACTGTAATGCAAAGCTCCTCCACCGGGAATAGAACCTACGAATTCGCGGCTGTGACGATACGCGCCTGGTGCTCTACCGAGAAAGCTGCCGATGCAGAGATGCACGCTGCTTTAAAGACGCGCCTTATATCTCTCAGACATTCTCTCTCGTACGGTGCTCTCTCTTGGCGGGGTTAGGCGGGCGGGGTGGTGCCGTCATCTGGGAGCAGTGAAGTGAAAAAGTGCGCCACAACACTTACTTGCACCGACAGAGAACGATTCGGCAACGACGCAGAGAAGACATGGCGTCGGACATTGCGCGCCGGCGCGCAATCTCTAAGGCCATTGTAAAAGCGTTTCGACGTGAGCGAAAAACAATGGCTGCGCTAGCAACGCGTTGTCGCCCTCGACGCAGTTACGTTCTTTGCATTCATCTTCTTGTTAGCGTGTAATGGCTCCTTTTCGGAGTGGCGCCGTTTCCACATACACCTACGGTGGTTTTCCGCCGAATGTTTCGAGTGCGACATCGCCGACTAATAAAGCTGGCGCCGTAAACGCTGCAGAAAGGCAACGATGTCGACGGGCGAATGTTGTGCCTTGATTCTCCGAGACCAAGGCTAGCGGGACGTGGAGCGCCTTCGCGCGTTCGCTGCTCAAGCTACGAACCAGTGGCGCAGCAAAGGGGAAAGTTGAGGGAATTGAACACCCCCCCCCCCCCCCGAAATTCGTCAATTTCTCTTGCGTATATATACACGCATACATATGAATGCATGCACGAACATACATAAACTATGGTTGAACACCGCCCGAAAAATATTTAAGGCTAGCCCCTGCTACGAACACCTGCTTCCTGTGTTGCGGAAGAGCAGTGTGGAAGTGTATGCATGAGCACAGGTGTACGTTTCCATATTACACGGGAGCGGACACCACTCCATTTCTCTCCGTAAATAACGACGCTTTGATGGAGTGCTTATCGAGTACCAGTGTTTGGCATGTGCTTGTTGGAGTCATCTTTGCGCGGCATCCACGATACGCTGTGTCCAGTTGTGTATTAAGAACTTTAGCTACCAGAGCAGTTAAATCATGATCATAGACGTTAACCGTCGCGATGAAGATATGCCACTAGGCGTCAACGTGGGTGCGTCCACGTCAAACGGTGCTGCAGCTACCAAAAAACCAATAAACATTGTACAAGCTCTCGTACATCACTAGAAAATAAGCGCTACTTCTGTGAAGACACGCTTCACTTTCGTTTTATACCGATTCAAATGACGGGGGGGATCAGGCATGTTTTTTTTCTTATGTTCCTTTTGTCGTAAAATAAAAAAATTCTTTTTTGTTTTAGAAATGCAAAAAAATCTAAATAATAGAAGTTTTCGTACCCGAGTGAGGATCGAACCCAGGTTCTTCTGGGTGGCAAGCAGGTGTTCCACCACACAGCCACGCGTCTTTTTTTTCTTTCATGGTATTTATTACAAATGTGCGTAATATACATCCCAGCGAACAAAATGCTCAAGGGCCCCTCTACAAGCGTACATCAGGTTTTGCACAGAACGAAGTTTCAAATAGCAAAGTTTCAAATAGCAATGTCATCAAAAGGGAATCAGAGCAGTGCCTTTCATGAAAAGTGGAAACCAGTCCGGCTTGAACTCTAGCTGCTGATAAAAGTCTTTTAGCTGTAGAGCAACCGCGATGATACAATCGGTTCCACGTGTCTGTCTAACATGCGAGTTTTCCATAAACTGCGCATTCCCATTAGTGGGAGCATGTCAACAGGCATAGAATTGCTTTTGGGTAGCACGAGATAACGTATGCTATGAGAATTTAAATTAATTTGTTTTTTTAAAAGCCCTTTGGAAGACGTCCCAAAAGAGGATGGCGTCTTTACAGCTGATAAAACAATGTTCTATAGTTTCTGGAACCTCGCAGAGGCGACAATTAATTGAAGATACAAAAATGCCTTTGCTGTTTAACCAGGTCTTTACAGGTAGCGTTTCTGTGTGCAGTTTGAAGAAAAATGTTTTGGACGTTGGCGGAATAGGCATTTTTTTCACACGGACAAGCACGTCATGTCCAGGTAGTCCATTATGTAGAGAGCGGTACATTGGTGCAGGAAATAACATATCTAATATATCGTTATATAGATATTTCCTTTAGCTTGAAAACAAATAATCATTAGAGAATCTGACTGTCAGAAAACGCACTGAATCGTACACTTCACGCATGAATCCTTGCAAATAGGGGGGCGAGACCCAGTTAGCAGACACCACTACACTTGGCAAGGCCTCGGCGAGATTCACTTGCAAGAATGATCGAAGCAGCGGATGAGCACAGTCCCGAAAGTAGAAGAAACGAGACACCAATTGTTTAACAAACAGGTGCACCAACCCAAGACCACCTGCACAAACTGGCCTAAAAACATTGTCACGCCTCATTGGCTCGTAGCTTGATGACCAAATAAAGGTAGCAAATATTCGATGAAACTTTTGAATACACACCCTGGAACAATGGAGTAATTGCAGTACGTAAAATATTTTTGTTGCCAGGAATAGAATACACGTTTTAGCTCTGCCAAAGATTGAAAGGTTATGGGGGATAAACGTCTGGGCATAACGTTTCAAGCTGGGTACGCGTTCTTTCCAGTAATGTGCACTTTTCTTATATGCATCCAATGGAACACCGAGGTATTTTGGTGGTACAGAGGACCATGCTATACCTTCGAAATGCGTCGGTTTATAAGTCCATGGGCCAAACCATAGCCCCAAACTTTTAGCAAAGTTCAATCGTGCACCACAAATGGTTCCAAATTCTCCAATTGTGGACAGCACTGTTCTTATACTAGAAATGTTTCTACAAAAGAACGCCAGGTCGTCCGCATACGCTAACACCTTCATCTCGTTTCCATAAACACTGAAGCCCTGAACTTTGCAAGATCGAATCACGCTTAAGCATAGTGGTTCCAAGTAAAGGGCAAAAAGCAGTGGCGACAACGGACAGCCTTGTTTCACAGAAGAGAGAATGGACACAGGCTTTGAAAGTTGACCATTAACAATCAAACGAGTCGAACAATCATTGTAGCACAATTTTACGCCTTTAAATATAGTGGAGCCAACGTTTGCATGATCGAGAAGGGAAAACAAGAAAGAATGGCGAACCCGGTCAAACGCCTTCGCTAAATCGACTTGTAGCATTGCCAGTTGTTCATAACGAGTGGGAACAATGTTCCAACACTGTGCGGGCGATGTGTATATTGGTTTGTATTGAGCGACCTTTCAAACCGCAAGTCTGGTGAGCACCTATAAGTATCGACATTGCAAATTGTAGCCTGTTTGATGGTACTTTTGCAAAAATTTTATACTCGACGGTACACAGTGTAATCGGTCTGTAGCCATCAACATGACGAAGCTTTTCTCTGTCCGAGTATTTTGGAATCAGTACAGTGTGACTGTTTGTAAAATATCGAGGAAGGGTTCCCAGATTCATACTCAGTTTAAAAATATTGAGCAATACCGGGCATAATAACGATTTAAAGGTTTTATAAAACTCGCCCGAAATTCCGTCGGGCCCCGGCGTTTTTGACACCGGTAATTGGTTAATGGCGAGTTCAATTTCTTTTAAAGTGATCGGCCCACTGATGGACTCACTCTCTTCGTCAGTTAAGGGCTTCACATATGAGAGAAACTGCGTTACGAGATCTTCGTTTTGTTTTTCAGAAGAGCCGCTGAACAACGTTTTGTAGTAGGCTTCAAATTCCGATATGATTTCACTTGTATTAGTCACCAATGACCCTTGCGAATATAAATCTGGTATAAATTTGCTTCTTGCGTTACGGTATTCATCAAGTAAGGCTTGACGTGTGGGCTCCTCGGAATGCAAAGTACGATTATTGCGAGATCGAACACGGGCACCTCTGTAGCGCATGGCCTCGTACCCCTGGAGTGCATATTTGGCATTAGCAATTTCATCTCACACTCCAATTCGTATAGGTTATGAAGAGTTTTTTAGTAACGTATTTTGTTCTAATTTTCTGTAAAAACCCCTCACAGACCCGATTTCTATAGCTACTGCCCGAACTTCTTGTTTGAAAAGTTCCCAAGAGGCCAACAAAGGCATATCAGCCGATAAACAACCCTTCAGTACTACACGTACGCGCGCAGTAAACTCTTGGTCACTCACAACTGAAGAGTTGAGTTTCCAGAATGCCCACGCGCAGTAAACCATATTCACTCACAACTGAAGAGTTGAGTTTCCAGAATGCCCACTGTGGCCTGAAAACTGATCGAATTTTGTTGCCAATTTGCTCCACAACAATGCAATGATCCGAGAAAGAAATAGGTTCCGTTTTGTATGTTAGGTCACGGGAAACAAGAGGCGCTGAAATATAAATGCGATCAAGTCGCGTATGAGTGCTACCTTGTGCATGTGTATATGATGGTAAGCCATTCAGTGTCCCTATGTCAACAATTCCGGCATTTTCAACTATCAGAGAGAGCATTTCAGCACTCCTGTCACTGCGGCTAAGCCCGGTGCGATCGGATGGATCACACACACAGTTGAAATCTCCCATAAGCAAAATGTTACGGTCAGACTCTAGCAAGGTGGCCAAACTTTCAAAGAAACTAGTGCGACGCGGTGTATCATTAAAAGCATATACGTTAATTAGGCGCCACGGCAGACCATACAACATAAAATCACATTGTATAAATCGCCCCTCTTCGTCAACACTGTAAGCTACAGAAGAATATGGTAAACTCTTCCTAAGAAACAAAAGGCAGCCCGCCGAAAGGCCCACAGCGTGCGACACAAATACATCAAATACGGAGAGATATGGCCGCAAGGCCCTCGCCATATCCACTTCACTCTCGATCTTCGTTTCTTGTACGGCGATGATGTCGAGGTGTCGGCTGAACAGCAAACGGCGGAGCTGCAGCTGCTTCTGCTTGGATCTAGTCCGCAAACGTTGACCGTCGAAAAGGTGACTTTCTGGGGCAGCGCCATGGCGTCTATACAAACTTTTATCAGAGTTGCATACGCCGGTCTGGTGGAGAAGGGGCGTGCGAATGCTCCCCGTCACTAGCACTAGGCCTCCTTGATCTTGAGCGTCTGCACTTTCCTGCGTGCTTTGAAGGTCTCCGACGACGTGATTGCCTAGGGCCGACCGCCGAGTGACTTTCTTCGCTCGTCTCGAGGTTTTGCGATGCAGGGTGCTTACTGAAAGGTGCATCGGTAGATCCTCGCAAATCGGCGGCAGTCATCTTATCTTGTGGTGTTTCTGCATAAGCGTTACCGCCGAGGCTTTCCTTCTGAGTCACCACAGATCCAGGTGCAGGGACCACTTGCTTCTCGTCGTTGCCTGTCACATCCGCGTTACTTGACGCTGGTCCAGATTTCTCCGCTCCGGCACGGTCACTACCTGCTTCATTGTCAACCACACAAGGCTCAGTGGCGACAGCTCGTGGAAGGTCTCCCGTTGCGTCGAGGACTTCCGTAGCGTCCATAATGTGTTCTTGAAGAGCATCCTCAGGTGGTCGCATGCGGTGCCGTAGTTTATTGGCATGCGTCGCTACACATTTTTCAGCCGTATGTCCAAAGCGCCGACAATCGTCGCAGCGTGGTGTCCGGCAGTGTCGACGAATGTGTCCTACTCGGTTGCAGCGCAGGCATAGAGGTGGTCTGCCAGGAATCAGCACTAGGCTTTGCAGACCGCAAACCGAGAGTAGATGAGGGATGTCAGAGACGCGGACTCCGTCAGCTAATGTTAGTACGACGTCTCGGTTAAGGGTGCG
>JALIZH010021744.1:0-25338 GCA_030522465.1 Rhipicephalus appendiculatus | reverse complement strand
AATTCCCACTTTATCCACAGTAGGGATAATCGGAAGAAGACAGAGAGAACTTCATTCACAGAACGGCAGAGAGCGATAGTATGCTCTCGCCTTCTACTCTATACCAGAGGACGCGAAGTTAGGGAGGTGAGTATATACAGTCACGTCAAGTTGGCGCATTGCTATTCGCCTCGTGTGCGACCGATGGCGGCGCTGCGAACGGCGCTCCGGTGACGCAAGGGCGGGGATTCGGCTTTTGTCGTCTGCTACGCTCTGGCTAAAACAGCAGCATTTTCGTTATAGTTCGCTCGCGTCGCACGGCGTTCCTCGACTACTAGCTGCATTTTCTTCTTATGATATTTCTTGAGATGACTGCTAGCATTACATGGGTTTAAGAAACGTTAACATTTAACATATCTTCTGTATTCGCCTCGAGATCTTGGAGTGGCGCCCTCTCGCGTGTGACGTCAAGGAGAGGACTCGGATGCAGCTCTTCGCGCGCGCTCGCTACGTGAAGGCTGCTCGACGCTGCCGGCCTGTCTATCGTGCTCGAGTTATTGAAATATTGTTGGGCGAGCTGATAAAGCAATTTGTACTGAATGTTCAAGCAAAATTTCCATCGAAATCGAGCGGAGTTGCCGCCAGGAGCACGTTCTTTGTCGATTGCTCCTGTTGTCGTCTGCTAGCCATCCATGTGTACATCTGCTTCTATGGTGAATTTTTCTTTTCGCGACTGTTCTATGGCCGTGGCGAACTCAAAATGACTTTCCTGCCCATTTTCGATAACTGACTTCAGCGTACGGGCTTCAGCTTCCATTTCTGCGTTAAAGCGCAATAAATGTATACCGCGTGCTGCGCGTGTTCGGTTGTCAACCCTGCTCCTTCGATTTAATTCATTTGTTTGGAGCATGGCAAACGACGTGTGATGTCATTCAAATAAATTAAGTGGCGTTACCGGCAACAACGTTTGATTAAATACACATTTTTAGCAGCTGCTGTGTAAGCGCGTCGTAAGTACTTTAAATTGAAACACGAAATAAACAGGGTGAGTCTAAAGGGGATGCACGACGGGGATATGAAATATCGATAGGTTGTCCGGAGTGATTTTCTTTTGTTTTTGTTCTATTTTTTTTTCCAACATATTTTAACCCTTACGTTAATAAATCGACGTTTGTTCACTCGTTCACGGTGGTCTGAAAATATGCTGAACAGAATTAGTGTAATCATACTAACGTTGACAAATATGAAGCTTTTCGCATCGAAAGATGTATTTGCAATTAAATACTGTAAATCAGTCTCAACGGTCGACTCCTGATGTGGCTTGGTGCGATCACTGTACTAAAGAGACTCGAGTTCCTTAGGCATTTGCCTAAGTTGACTCGAAGGCGAAAGCCATCTTTTTCTTGAGTCGATGTATTGTTCCCTTCGCCGTCCCCCCTCCGAATGCTTTCTGGACGTAACGTGGTTTTGCATTGAAGCTTTCACACATCACCTGGTTTTTCATCGCCTCCGAGATCGGCCCACCAATCACGGAGGCAATGCAAAAGCGACGATGTCATGTGATGACGTAATCATGTGACATGACGTTATGACGTCACAAATTTTGTCGGTCTGGGATGTCATGATGACGTGATAATGTGATGAATTTTCGCATCACTCGTGTTGACGCTGGCGACGCGGGACGCCGACGGTCAATTTTCGCAATTTATGTGGAATCTAAGGCTCCCACCTTAAAATATTCAATCTTGTAACAGCACGGTAAAGAATCACAATAATCAGCCACATGGCCCAAAAGAATGGTGGGAAAGAGCTCTCTTTCGCCTCTTCCTGGACACATTCGCGGATTTTTCCTAATGTTTACGAAGCTGTACTATCGGTGCCAAGTGAAACGCGAACACTGCAGCGGATCGCGTTGCCCAAGCATTAGAAATATAGTGCGCGCCATCCTGTCATTACCATTGGCAGGCTCGCACAGTCGAGTAGGCAGCACTGCGCGATCGAAAACATGAATGCGGCTCATGAACGTATCTATCTCTAATCATAAGAGTCGAACTGTTCCACGCGCACCACTGCTGGCGTTTCGTTCCGAGCGATCTTATTTGCATCCAGCTCCCCCAATCTGTGCTAGTGGCCCGCAATAACCCGCTGGTCGATGAATTTATCGATTTCATTTTGTCGGCTGTCGTGTCTGCACAAGTCCACATGACTACAATTGGGGAGTGGAGCGTGAATTTTCATTCACCTCAAGTCTGTTTACACAAAGCTGATTTTTGCGAATAAGCCGCAAAATTGATCGCGCTGCGATTTCACAGCAGCGGAGACTCTCTTTAACTCACTTGGCGGGGGCGTTCGCGCTTTCACGTAAGCTATTTCAACGCCATCCAGCCCAGTGAGCGACGCTACGAACTCGGTGGCATGAACCTGACCGCGATGGCTGTCGGTATACAGAAGATATGTTAAATATTAACGTTTCATAAACTCATGTAATGCTAGCAGTCATCTCAAGAAATATCATAAGAAGAAAATGCAGCTGGTAGTCGAGGAACGCCGTGCGACGCGAGCGAACTATAACGAAAATGCTGCTGTTTTAGTCAGAGCGTAGCAGACGACAAAAGCCGAATCCCCGCCCTTGCGTCACCGGAGCGCCGTTCGCAGCGCCGCCATCGGTCGCACACGAGGCGAATACCTGACAGCCATCGCGGGCAGGTTCATGCCCCCGAGTTCGTAGCGTCGCTCACTGGGCTGGATGGCGTTGAAATAGCTTGCGTGAAAGCGCGAACGCCCCCGCAAAGTGAGTTAAAGGAGTCTCCGCTGCTTTGAAATCGCAGCGCGATCAATTTTGCGGCTTATTCGCAAAAATCAGCGTTGTGTAAACAGACTTGAGATGAACGAAAATTCACGCTCCACTCCCAATTGTAGTCATGTGGACTTGTGCAGACATGACAGCCGACAAAATGAAATCGATAAGTTCATCGACCAGCGGGTTATTGCGGACCACTAGCATAGATTGGGCGAGCTGGATGCAAATAAGATCGCTCGGAATGAAACGCCAGCAGTGGTGCGCGTGGTACAGTTCGACTCTTATGATTAGAGATAGATACGTTCATTAGCCGCATTCATGTTTTCAATCGCGCAGTGCTGCCTACTCGACTGTGCGAGCCTGCCAATTGTAATGACAGGATGGCGCGCACTATATTTCTAAGGCTTGGGCAACGCGATCCGCTGCAGTGTTCGCGTTTCACTTGGCACCGATAGTACAGCTTCGTAAACATTAGGAAAAATCCGCGAATGTGTCCAGGAAGAGGAGAAAGAGAGCTCTTTTCCCACCATTCTTTTGGCCCATGTGGCTAATTATTGTGATTCTTTACCGTGCTGTAACAAGATTGAATATTTTAAGGTGGGAGCCTTAGATTCCACATAAATTGCGAAAATTGACCGTCGGCGTCCCGCGTCGCCAGCGTCAACACGAGTGATGCGAAAATTCATCACATGATCACGTCATCATGACATCCCAGACCGACAATATTTGTGACGTCATAACGTCATGTCACATGATTACGTCATCACATATGACATCGTCGCTTTGCATTGCCTCCGTGATCGATGGGCCGATGTCGGAGGCGATGCAAAACTAGGTGATGTGTAGAAAGCTTCAGTGCAAAAAACGCGTTACGTCCAGAAAGCATTCGGAGGGGGGCGGCGAAGGAACAATACATCGACTCAAGAAAAGATGGCTTTCGCCTTCGAGTCAACTTACGCAAATGCATAAGGAACTCGAGTCTCTTTAGTACAGTGATCCCACCAAGCCACATCAGGAGTCGACCGTTGAGACTGATTTACAGTATTTTATTGCAGATACATCTTTCGATGCGAAAGCTTTATATTTATCAACGTTAGTATGATTACACTAATTCTGCTCAGCATATTTTCAGACCGCCGTGAACAAGTGAACAAACGTTGATTTATTAACGTAAGGATTAAAATATGTTGCAAAAAAAAAACAACAAAAACAAAAGAAAATCACTCCGGACAACCTACCGATATTTCATATCCCCGTCGTGCACCCCTTTAGACTCACCCTGTTTATTTCGTGTTTCAATTTAAAGTACTTAGGACGCGCTTACACAGCAGCTGCTAAAAATGTGTATTTAATCAAACGTTGTTGCCGGTAACACCACTTAATTTATTTGAATGACATCACACGTCATTTGTCATGCTCCGAACATAGGAATTGAACCCGAGGAGCAGGCTTGGCAACCGAACACGCGCAGCACGCGGTATACATTTATTGCGCTTTAACGCAGACATGGAAGCTGAAGCCCGAACGCTGAAGTCAGTTATAGAAAATGGGCAGGAAAGTCATTTTGAGTGCGCCACGGCCATAGAACAGTCGCGAAAAGAAAAATTCACCATAGAAGCAGATGTACACATGGATGTCTAGCAGACGACAACAGGAGCAATCGACACAGAACCTGCTCCTGACGGCAACTCCGCTCGATTTCGATGGGCAGTTTGCTTGAACATTCAGTACAAATTGCTTTATCAACTCACCCACCAATGTTTCAAGAACTCGAGCGCGATAGACAGGCTGGCAGCGTCGAGCAGCCTTCACGTAGCGAACGCGCGCGCGAAGAGCTGCATCCGAGTCCTCTCCCTGACGTCACACGCGAGAGGGCGCCACTCCAAGATCTCGAGGCGAATAGCCCTGAATCCAGTCCAATGACTTGTAGGAAGGCTACGAGTGTCAAACTATGTGGTCAAAGATTTGTGGCACTTGACAGTGATCATAATTGAGCCCGGTGTCGTTTACAGCCGCTGATATGGGCATAACGCAGGGAAAGGCCACACCAAGAAGAATCCAGTGAATCATGCTTGATGTGGCGCTTTGATTTACGAGGCATGTGAGAAGCTCATATCCGGGTGGAATTTTTGAGATCACCGGTGTCACCGCTCCGGGTGCAAGTTGGTGCTATAGTGAACTGGAATATATTATTCTAGTTAAGGGTAGTGGGGACCAAAGAGATCAATTTCTTAGTATTTGTAGATGCCGTAAAACCTATCACACCAAATATTCACACGTGTAACACGGATATTCACACGACAACTGACCGGTATTTAATATTACAAAAACTCCTTCACTATATATGTATATGCCTCTATGTAAGAGGTGTGATATACGATTTCAAGAAAATTAGATATCTGTTTCTAGAATAGGGGCCTCTTATTACTCAGTTGATAGTTTCCCGTTGTAAGTAAAAAGACGAATTTTCGCCATTGGCGAATGGCCAGTCTTCAAACTTCGCTTCACACTTTTTACAGCAAAGATAAAGTTATGTAGTTTAGCATTCCTTCCTGTACCACTGCGGCTTATGCTGTAGTTTTGGGGAGAAGCTCCTTAGGGTGTGGGTCTGTCCCTCCTCTTTAGTAGTAGTAGTAGTAGTAGTAGTAGTAATAGTAGTAGTAGTAGTAGTAGTAGTAGTAGTAGTAGTAGTAGGTAGGTAGCCACGTATAGTGGAATGTACCCACTCCACGTGATAAAGATGACGATGACGCAGTATAGTAGAATGTACCCACTACACGTGATAGCGATGAAGTATAAGCGCGTTCCAGTATATTGGAATATACCCACAACACGTGATAACGATGATGATGACGCTGATGACCATGAAGTATAAGCGCGTTCCAGACCACACATTCTCTTTCTGCCATGGATGAAAACGATCGAGCTTCGCCCACTCATCATCATTCACTTCGTGGATATGGCGTGATTTTTTTTATTTTTAGAGGACTGTCTTCCCGTCTAGTGCTATTATCCTTCTTTTTTCGTTGTCATGGCTACTTGAAACGTTCAAAAATACGTCGCGTATTCATGCTGAGACGCCGTGACTGAAATGAATGTATCGGAAGCCTAATATGGAGGTAGTGTTGGTACGTGAACTGTAAGGAGCGTGCATGATGCTCCCTCACACAACAAAACTTTGCTTAGCAGTGGTTTGCATCCATACGGCTGTATCATTTCCCAACAGCAGTTTCGAAAGGGTCAAGCAGCCAGTCAGAAGGAACAATCGATAGTCTCAGCATGTAGAAAACGCTGTCTTCCAGATTTGCAACAGCCTCTTAATGCGTCAAGGTTGTGACAAATGATAGGCAATAGATATCTTATGTAGTTCTAACTATTTAAAAATTTGCTACTTCCGCATGCTACAAACGAGATCGTACCCATCACGGGCCCGACTCAGCCTTTACAACTCGGACATCACTCCACAATGCCCAGATTGTGCAGAAGTTAATAGTACACTCTCGCACATGCTCTGGCAATGTCCCGCGTTACCTCAGGGACCTCTCACCAGTGAGTCCGACTGGGAAGAGGCACTCAGGAGCTCTGAGCTCCACCACCAACTAAAGGCAGTCCAGAGGGCCCAAGAACTGGCGGAACGCCTCCACGTTCCCGCCCCGACTAGGGCGTCGCCTACGGTAGCGGCTGCAAGGGTCATGGATCGCCCGGCAGCTTAAGCTCCCTCAGGACCTTTAAATAAAGTTCTTGACTGACTGACTGCGTCTTTACCTGTGCAGAAAAACTGGCCTAAGGATTCCAAGCAAAACGTAAAGCTGTCATCCAATTCGGAATCCTATAAACATAACCTTCCCAAACTGTGTACAGTGTTTACAAGTAGCCTCGTTCGCTCTCACGTTATTTTAGCAGTTTTGTAAACGGCGCATTGTTCTTAAATATAGGTGCACGTTATAGAAACCCAGGTGGTCGAAATTTCTGGAGCCTCACAATACGGCGTGCCTCCCGCTCACATCATGGATTTGGCAAGCGAAACCCCAGAAATTAGCATTTATTATTATGACAAGGTCCATTGTGTTTTACTGAAGCGAACCCTCATTACCCACGAACGTGTTTTAAGTCAATCCGAGATAAGCGCATACGACATACTGCATCCAAGACGCACCCCCTCGTTTCGAACAAGCACAACATGACCTTTTTACAGTACGATATATTTGTACGAGAAGCGGGTTGTTTGACTCAGGCTGCTGGGGGCTTTTATTGGCCCAAGCCTGCAACATCCTTTATCCATGCGTATATTTAACATAGTTTGGCTACAGCTGCGGAGCTGATGCTGACCCGGTTGCCCCGACAAATTTTGCCGGCACTTTCGCGCTGACGCCTGTTCTGTACAGCATCATTTTATGTGACAACCCGGCAGGTATCACGCGTTTGTTGGTTTGCTTTTCGTCTGAGTTCATGTCCTGTAGCAGGCGACGTCTTGCATTGTGTTAAACTTGTTATTTCCAGCTTGGTTGTTTCCAGCTTGGTTGTTTATATTACGGCCTAACACTTTTTCCACAACTTGCTCTCAAAAGAAAAGAGAAGAGGTTGCTGTTGATTGGGTTCTGGATTTGCTGGCCTTCATCACGGCAAGTAGAAGTTACTTTCACCAGACTACGCTGCAGAATTCCTCCGTTGAATTATTACTTACACAAAGCTGCACTCAGTGCTTCACCATTATGTCAGTATTGTGGTGAAATAGAGACAATAGAACATTTCTTTTTATTCTGTCACCGGTATTCTAAACAGAGAAAGAGGTACCTCGTCGCTCCCCTTCAAAAGTTAGGATTACAAATCAATGCTGCACTAATTTTATCATTTGGTGGAATTACATTAGGACATAGCCACAGGGAGGTCTACTCTGTGGTGTTCGATTACTTGTATGAAACAAAAAAGATTACCATGCTAGGGTATATTGGCTTATTTTCAGTATTAATTACAACCTGTTATTACTTCCGTCACACATCCCATCTAATAGTCTGACGTTTTGCCCTACGGAATTTTCATACATTAGGTATGTGTTTCCCCCCCCCCCCCCTTTTTTAGTCTAAAGTTACAGCGCTTATTTTAGCGTATTATGTATTAAACTCAAAGATCCTGCCGCCCGGTTCTTGGCCCATCCCCCCTTTGTGGGTGAGCGCCATCAGCAAGAGGTCATCATCATCATCATCATCATTGCTGCGATAGACGACGCCACATAAACGACGCTCTGCCACACGACATCATGTGCGTCGCGAAGCGTAGCACCGATCTCATTTAGAAGAACGCAACGTTTCCTAAACAAGTGAATTCGTCGCTCTATACGTTTCAGTATAAAGTTGCTCGCTCCATATTTCTTAGCATCTGTAGCCTGTGTTCTAGTTTGCAAAAATAAGATATTGTTCTTTTAGATGCGAAGCATCTTGTGGCGGGGGCTGTGTCGGTTCCTCCCTTCCGCGTCCCGCGTCCGGTCACTTTCATGAAGTAGGGAAGCTCCCACTATGCGAACCAGAACTCTGTAGTACAATAAGGCCGTCAACCACCACAACAGTCACCACAGTTATGGCCGAGAGCACAAAGTGGCTGCTTAGCAATGGCTAGGCAGGTGGTGGGTGCAAGCAAAGAATAACACGCACTACCGGTGGTGTTTGTCGCCCAGGTTGACTCAATTCCTTGATCTTGCTTGCATGTGCTTGCGGGGGCTTTGTCCGTCCCTCCTTCCCGCGTCCCACACCCCCCCCAGCGCGTGCGCGTCCGCTCCCCCCTATCTCTCCTCTCCTACACTCCCCCCTTTCTCTCCTCTAGGAATCCACTACTCTACGGAGCGGCGCGAACGACTGGTGGTGCGACAGCTGCATACTCCGCTGGGGGGCGCCGCGGAAGTTCTGCTGTATGAAAATGACGGAGCGCGCGCGCCTCATTCTCTCTCCTGTGCAGCGCCGCGACGAGCGCCCGGCCGCTGCCGTGAAACGGGAGCGGCGACGTTTCTCCCGCTCAAGCTAACCATCTCTCCGCTGCTTCGCATCCACACATGGTTCCCTTTAGTGGGAGATGGGGAAGTTTTTTAGGGGCGAAGCTCCTTATCCCGTGGGTCGTGCGTCCCTTGTATGTAGTAGCCACCTGCTGATGACGATGACGATTGCGATGCCATACGACACATGGCGATGACGCTGGCATCACGGCACACAACATGGAATGTACCCACTATGCGTCATAACGATGACGCTGATGACGATGACGATCGCGATGCCATACAACACATGGCATCACGTGTGGTCGGTTGATTCCACTATACTGCGTCATCGTTATGACGCATAGTGGGGTACTTTGCATGTGGTATCGCGATACTGCGTCATCGTTATCACGTGTAGTGGGTACATTTCACTATACTGGAAGTGTTGGCTGCCATCACGGCACACCACATGGAATGTGGTGTGCCGTGATAACGATGACGATCGCGATGCCATACAACACATGGCATCGCGTTATGGCACATCGTAACTGCGTAACCAGCACACAGGGAGATAGTGCGTAACCAGCAGTATCTCCCTGTGTGATGACGATGACGCTGCCATCACGGCACACCACATGAAATGTACCCACTATGCGTCATAACGATGACGCTGATGGCGATGACGATCGCGATGCCATACAACACATGGCATCGCGATATGGTCTCACATGCATATCGTTTGACCACATGCAACCAACCACCATGGAATGTACCCACTATGCGTCATAACAATGACGCTGATGACGATGACGATCGCGATGCCATACAACACATGGCATCGCGATATGGTCTCACATGCATTTCGTTTGACCACATGCAACCAACCACCATCACGTCTTTGATGATGTACCTCCGGGAGCTTCGCCCACTCATCATCATTCACTCCGCGGATATGCTGTGATTTTATTTAGACATCATGCTCACACATTCGAGCGTCCTCCTTATAGCCCAACGTATGTCGCAACAAGCTCAAATTGGACGAAAGTGGCCTGTCCCTGTGTTCCCTTCTAGCGAAGCTTTCACTTGATGAAATGCAGCAAAATGTTAGCCTAAACTGGAAAGCCCAACGCGCACAAGTTCTCTGTGAAAGAGAGCGTGAGAGAGTGAACGATAATTACGTCAGAAGCTACCTACGGAATTGTGACGAAATGCGACGGGAGCACAGTGGCCTCGTCTTCCACGGTAACGAAGTCTATAGATGGCCACTTTTATCGCGCTATTCACTCAGAAGTTGTCGGTGCGCGTTGCAAGCACGCAGAAAGAAAATGAAGGAAAGGAGAAAGCCTTTCGGCGCTGAGGATGTGCCAGGATGTCGCCGTCTTTCTTCCGGAAGAGCAAGTTTTGTGCTAGGGTAAAAGCAGGGTATTTAATTTAGGCAGTCTATACTACAGGAACAAATGTTACAGCAGAACAAGAAAAAGTTGGGCAATTTGACTTATGTGCTAAAGAGAACAGAAAGACAAAAAATTCCCCATCTCCCGCTAAAGGGAACCATGTGTGGATGCGAAGCAGCAGGGAGATAATGAGCTCGAGCGGGAGGAACGTCGCCGCTCTCATTTCACGGCAGCGGTCCGGGCGCTCATCGCGGCGCTGCACTCCGTCATTTTCATGCCGCGGAACTACTGTGGCGCCCCCAGCGGCGTATGCAGCTGTCACACCACCTGTCGTGCGCGCCGCTCCGTAGAGGATTCCTAGAGGGTGTGGGACGCTCCGTAGAGTAGAGGATTCCTAGAGGAGAGAAAGGGGGTGAGCGTAGGAGAGAGAGGGGGGAGGGGACGCGCATGTGCTGTGGTGGTGTGGGACGCGGGACGGACTAAGCCCCCTCCAAACACATGCAAGCAAGATCAAGGAATGGGGTCAACCTGGGCGACAGACACCACCTGCCTAGCCATTGCTAAGCAGCCTCTCTGTGCTCTCGGCCATGAATCTGATGACTGCAGGTAGTGGTTGACGGACTTCATATTACTACAGTGTTCTGGTTGGCATAATGGGTGGTTCCCTACTTCATGAAAGTGGCCGGACGCGGGACGCGGGAGGGACGGACAGCAGCCATATCCACGAAGTGAATGATGATGAGTGGGCGAAGCTCGATCGTTTTCATCCATGGCAGAAAGGAAATGTGTGGTCTAGAACGCGCTTATACTTCATGGTCATCAGCATCATCGTCATCGTTATCAGGTGTAGTGGGTACATTCCAGTATACTGGAACGCCCTTATACTTCATCGTTATCACGTGTAGTGGGTACATTCCACTATACTGCGTCATCGTCATCTTTATCACGTGGAGTGGGTACATTCCACTATACGTGGCTACCTACCTACCTACTACAACTACAACTACTACTACAACAACAGCAGAGGAGGGACAGACCCACACCCTAAGGGGCTTCGCCCCTAAAAAAATAAAACCAATGAAGGGTGAGGATAGAGACATCAGCACTGAAATGTGGTGCTGTAGATGGCTCGGAACGTTGGTCAAGTTGGAAGCCTCACCCAGATGAAACATTAGCCTAATCCTTTCTTTTTGAATGGCTGAGAGCCAGTTGATGTGCTACGCATGATTGGAGGAAGGAGAAAATAACTGATGTCATGATGTTGTCCATATGGATTACGTTTACGAAAAAATAAGGATGCTGTACGAACTTGGTCGTTTTATTTTTATTTATTTTCTACTTCTGTATACTGCATGCCAACTTTTCCTTGTGACCTAACGAAAGATTAGGAACGACCAGTTGAGTAATAGATAGAAGTGCGCTTGTTTTTCATGCGAAGTGCTTAGGAAGGTTAGAAAATCGTTTGCCATACGTTCGCAATGTTACGAAGTGAGAGATCACTCTTTACTAAAAATTTGAAAGGTAGGGGACATGAGCTCCTAGCGCTGTTTTATTTGTTGGGTTAGTGGTCGTAGTAATTGGACTAGGAGGAGAAGGATGACGTATGAACGAGTAATAATAGTAGTCGTTAACAGAATAGTAATAGTAGCAGCAGCAGTAGCAGCACCAGTCAGCACCAGTCATTATTAGCACTAAATTGCGCACTTGGCACGACATGTGCCTTACTCCTCAACTAGTGTAGCCTGTAGCTCCCGCACATTCCTTTGAAACGATGATCACAGCAGTATTTTCCCAATCCGCACTACGTGTTTTGGAATAGGTCGATAAATGAGATTGACTGGAAATCCCAAAAAAATATATTTGGATATCTGACCTTTGCGATATGGTAGTATTTAGTGAGATAGCTGCTTTTTTACAGTACGGTGAACTCTCTGCAATACGACAAATGGCACCCTTATCGCGGTTTGCGGTCAGCCGGGCACAACGCGAGAATAATGCGCGGTAGATCGCGCTCTCAGATGCGCTTAAGAAAGACCCTTTGAAACAAAATATTTTTTGTGCGCCTTTTCCCCTGTACGTGCAATCTTTCCTGGCCTGGCATAGTAACAGCATGTGTTTTGCGCATGTCTATGCCACAGCGGCGGCTCCCTCGAAGTCATAGAAACATTGGCTAAGGACGTACGGTTTTTGGCTGTGAACATGCCAGCTGCATAGTCGCAAATGCGCATGTATTTCGCGCCCAACTTCTTTAGGTACATGGATGAGGACGCTTGTGCTGTAGCAGACACGAGGAGGAAGGGAAGGGGTGTAAGTCGTGAGTGTGTTACCTGGGAGACTTTGGCAGTATGGCTGTATTGCGTGCTTACAGTACCACCTGAAGTTCGCTGAAAGCCCATTAATTACCAGCGCTGCGTTCGCCATCCGCTCGGTAAGCAAGCCCCTCTGGCTCACTTCACAAACTCTTCTCGACCACAGGCCACGTGTTTGGATTCCCACGCGTAGGCGGGCTCTTTGGAAACCCGCAAAATTATGGTTATGACAGCACTTTGTTGACGCCTAATGAAAGTCTAAAAAATGTTCCAATTCTCCGTATGTTCCGTAAATTCTCCAAATGTCCAGTAACGCCATTCAGCCCAGTGAATGACGTTACGAACTGGGGGGCATGAGCGCACGTCCCGTCTTCTTTCTGTGGTCCCTGTCTGTTTAGCGCTATGGCTTGCATGATACTGACCGCGATGGTTGTGGGTGTGCAGAAGATATGTTAAATATTAACGTTTCTTAACCTCCTGTAATGACAGCAGCCATCTAAATAACTGCCATTAGAAGAAAACAGAGCTAGTAGTCGATGAACGCCGTGCGACGCGACCGAACTATTACGAAAATGCTGCTGTTGTAGTTAGAGCCTAGCAGACGACAAAAGCCCAATCCCCGCCTTTGCGTCACCGGAGCGCCGTTTGCAGCGTCGCCATCGGTGCACACCCGCCGAATAAGAAAAAAATATTCCTAGGTCATATTGATTACTCGACTTAATAATTATACTTATTCATGCCTTGAAATGCTTCGCGGTAGGTGGATTTTATTTGGGCACAATTTATGCAGTACTGCATCAACAAGGCTGTCTGCGACACGCCTACACTCTCAGAAACAAAGAAAAGAAAATATACCTATTTCTCTTTTTTTTCAGTCCTCACCTTCAACATATACGACTCATTTTAAGGAGGCACGTTAATATTTAGGAGATTATTATACCCTGTTCCGAGAGTCGTGTGATTCACGCCTGTCAAAAAGAGAGGAAACTGTCTCTCTAGAGCCAGCCATCTATGTGAAAAGTGAGAACTGATCAAAAGAGTCAAAACACTGTTTTTTTTTCCTTAGAGAGTATAATTTCGAGTGAATTTGTGGACAATTCAAGCGATGCATAATTAAATGTTTGTGCTATAGGCCAGACGTCGCCCGAAAGCAGCGTTCCAGGGAGGGCAACAATATACAATAATACTGAAGCCTTACCATCCCTATGACAACTGCCGAAGAAGATTCTTCGTGGTATTTTTTACCATACGTATGAACCCAGGATAGCTTGCTACGGCTGCCCGACTTGAGACTAGACACGTCGGCGGAATTCGCGTGCTTGTGTTCCCATCCCAAGTGCCAAATTCATTCTACATTGTAGAATGTGCCTCGACAGGAAACCAAAAGAAATAAACAAACGAAAATAGCGAGGAATGAGTCAACAACTAGGAGGCCGTCTATTGAAATATTCAGTCGTGTCGCGTCGTAAACCACGCGACGAATAAAACAAGCATAGAATAGAGTACGGGCAGGCCACTTTCACCACTCGCAACACGTACTCGCTGGACTTCAGACTCGATGTTCTCGCGACATTGACGGGTTACTAATACTGGCGTCGAATATTCACGCTCGATTTCTCTGTTGCTCCCACGCAGAATATGTTGCACTCGTAGTCACTCGCACTCTGCTATTCACCATTTTGCGACCTCGGTCGCGAGGCTCTTGCTAGGGGCTCCTTATAGACACAGATATATCTACATATTCACAGAACACTTTCCATAACCTTGTATGTAATATGAGAAACGCTGTCGTGCGAGAAAAGGAAATCGAACTCAAAAAGTGAATTTGACGACTCCTTCGGTTCGCGCCCACGAATATTGTGTCTGTCGATGTGCACTCTCTCTGACATGTTTACCACACTGCTGTTTGCGTTTGATATTGATGTGAAGAAGCAGGAACGTAAACAGCAAATCAGATCTTCGGGAGGAGATGTCGCGCGTATGGAATACAAAATGCGTCGTTTTTTAAGTTTCAAGAAACCTGAAATCCGAAGCATTCTTTACTGAGACGACTGCTTGCAGCGCAAGAATACGAAGAGCATATAAAATGGGTCAATCCACGCCAGCTGTCCCAGCCATGGCACTCGACAAAACTCATCTTCTCTAAAAAAAAAAAAAAAAAAAATGTGAGAAAACTGCCATATATGGCCATTAGTTCTGAAGTATTTCCCTAAAATATTTTGAGCATCAAAATTTTTTCTGTCATGTGATCGCGATTTGTACTTCATATAGTGGTCGAAAACCAGGTACGAAACAAAAAAGTTTGCTATAAGTCGACCATTTCACTCATATTTTCAACACTTGCTTATTTTGTGCTTTCAGAGCATCATGCTTTTGGTGTAGGAGAGTTCCTTAGAGTGGCTTTTGATTTTGCACGGCTTACCGCATCGGTAAAATTGAGTAAATTGTAGCGTTTCTGGAAATTTTCTGACAAAAGACGGTCAGAGATAAAATACATAAATTATTTTTACAGAACTCTCGACAAAGCATACTACTCCTAAATCTTTTGTTCTTCCTGTGTGCGGCGCGTAGGCTCCAAGATAAAATACTGCACTTTGCAAAAACGCTACTTTGGGTGTGTTGAGAAGTCTGTAGCACCCTGAAGCATCCATAAAAGTAAGCACAAAAGCGCAAGCGATTGAAAATCGTATCAACTTTTTCACAGAAAGTTTAATCGAAGTAATATTTGTTTTAGTCAAGAAAAAAAAATTTGATGTTTAGTGCCGCCATTGCATTATTTCGCCATGGAGCAAATAAACGCCAACTGAATTTACGGCACAAAAAACGAGGTAGTGTATTCGTAGCACATGCTTTACAGTTCATTTTTTAAATACTTTATATTGTACGTTACATATCAAGGCGACAATAAACAGACGTAAGAATATAACAATGCGATTGTTGCCGCTTCGGCTAAAAAAATAGTCATAAGAGGCCGATGAAAACACTGCCGTACACTTCGGAGGCATCGTACATTATGTATAATTTGAATGAGCTTGTGTTTGTTCATGTACTAAATTTAAAATTGGTGGAAGTCAATGTGTAGTATGAAGTAAGAAGGTCCCATGAAGCTTTCAAAATGAGAGCTATGGCAACATATAAACTTACTGAGGCCAAATCCCCAGCCGTCCTCTATAGATGGCTTGCACAGACGTCACTGAAACCGCCATGTTGGCGAACCGTACAGCACATGATACGGTTTGTGACGTCGCACGTTAATGTTATCATTCTATCACCTGCAAGTTCGTTCGTTGTTGACGGACAGAGGCGAATAAAATTTTGTCCACATCGTTATCATATTGAAGCAGGTCAAGCGCGATGTGATTAGGGCTGCCCGCGTCTCATAATCATATCGTGGTTTTGGGACGTTAAACCCTAAACATTATTATCATTATTAGTGATTAAGCTGCCTCTACGTCATCAAAGCCGCCATGCTGGCGAACCAGTACGTTATGGAGCTGCGACCATACGTGCAAGCTATCTATACAGACAATAAGAACTGCATTAACAGTGTTTCAGGTGCTATAATGCTTGCAAACCAGACCAAAGATACACTTGGTGTGCCGGTCTGTGTAAACGGTAGGTCGCCCCTTTCCGCGGTGGAAGGGGAAGAGCTGGGGCTTCAAAGTGAATTCCAGCAAATATATCAAAATACATATAGCTCGTACTTTACCTGTCGCTAAAACTTAAGCGCGATGATATTGCTAGTTGTACACTTATTCAAACTTCTGCTGTAACAAGTTCGAAAAGCGCTGAGATCGTGTTGCCATCCGGTAAAGCCGACGTTCAGGAATGAACATGATTGTTGAATTCTAACGTTAATTACACATTGAGGAACTGCTACTTTTTAATCCGAATAGATAGGTAAAACTTTTAGGAAAAGCTATCCTACAGCAACACATGCACGGTAGGCATTGCCGAGTGACACGAACGCGGAGCAAAACTGTTTAGCCGCTACGCTTGTTCAGTGGTGATGGAGCTCGGCTGCGGAACAGAAAGAAGTTGGTTACGTCCTGGCCACTGCGAACACATTTGGATGGGAGCGAAATGCTGAAGACCCTTATGCTGTGCGATGTCAGTACACGTTGGAGAACTCCAACTCGTCAAAATGACCTGCAGGCTCCCTCTACCGAGTCTCTCATAGTCTGAGCCGCTTTGGGACGTTAAATCTGTTAAACAAAACCAAAAAAGCCTCTCGCGTAATCGCACCGTAGGTTGTTTCGTTGGGACAAAGCCGATCTCAATTAAACGTAACCTAGTCCTCTTATTCGAACATGTGCTGCAGCAAAAGTAGCATTTACCGGTAATCCGGGCTCAGCAGGAGATGTAGTTTCAAACTCAAGATGAGCTTTTGCCTAATCCGCTTACACAAGGAGCAACATGCAATAAGTTTTATGTATGGTGAAATGCAAAATATACTCTATTCCCTGCGTTGAACATAACTTCTGTAATACGCTAAAACCTACGAAGCGCACATTCTGTCCAAGAGAAAAAAAAATCAAGAACTCATATAATCAATATAATGGGTTCCAATTTAGTGTGTGATGATGCTTCGACAGCCAAGCTGTTGTCATGTCACCCTAATCTGCCAGACCAGGGTGACATATGTCCTCTAAAGATTGAGACATTCGCTAAATCGAAAGACTTCAAGCATGACAAAAAATGCGCTCTACCCAATCAGCTGCCAGGTGGTTTCTTCTTTTACACATGAAAGTGCAGTGACGATAGACCTATGTTGCGGTAGACCAATGCAACGTAGCCTTCCACAGATGAATAATGCTCTACATAAAATGACTAAGTCCGGAAAACTAACATGATGTACCAAGCTTGTCATTCAGATTAACCGCCGCGGTGGACTAGTTGTTATTGTGCCCGACTGCTGACCCGTAGGTCGTAGGATTGAATCCTTGCCTTCGATAAGCGGACATTGTTTCCGTCAGTGGCAGCCACATTCTCGGTGGAGGCGAAAATGCATCAGGTGCGCGTTAGGTGCACGTTAAGTAAATTTAGGTGCACGTTAGAGAATCCGAGATGGTCAAAATTACCGGAGTCATCCACTACGGCGTCTCTCATAATCATATCGTGGTTTTGAGTCGTACAACCCTAGCAATTACTATGTTCCTAAGCCGGTTCTTCTCTCATATCTGAAAGTGTAGTGACGCTACTCCCTCCTTCTCATGATCGTTTGTGTAGTTGCCGTTTCCCAGCGACTGCAGCTTGGCCGCGTCATCTTCCCCAGGAAGCGTAGCTCCCGTGGTGGCCCAGTGGTTACGGTGATATGCTCCTGGCCCGAAAGGCGTGAGTTCGATCCCGGGCGCGGCGGTCGTATATTGATGGAGGCACAATGCGAGCGGCAAGTGGGCTGTGAGATGTCACTGGAATATAAAGAACCCCCCAGTAGTAGAAGTAACCAGAAGTTCCCCACTACGGCGTCTCTCATCGTATGGGTTGCTTTGAGATGTTAAGCACAGCAAAGCAACCAACCAGCATACGTGAACGCCTGATAGTGAATCTTAACATGGCCGGTTATAAAGCAAACATGTCACGAATGCGCGTTGCCTGTCTTCTCTAGTCCGCCTATGACCACGCTTACGAAGTTCAGTTTCACATCGACCGGTCTTCGCAAGAGGGCCATTCTCACAAAACACTCCTTTGACACATGTTACTTGTCATTAGTCGTTAATCTGCGGCAATTCCTTGTCAAAGGTTACCATTGGCATTTTATTCATACAATACGTACAAAACAACTTTTTTGTTTCCTTCATAAAATTTCATCGGCGTCGTCATAAAATTTTTCTTCGCCCATTGTGTCTGCCAAAGAGCACACGAGTGCTCCGCAAATCAGAAAAGCAGTGACGTGTAAACAACGTGCCTGCTCCAAACGTATCCTCACCACAGTGTGTTAGTTCCGAATGATTGCATCATGTTAGTGCGACGCAGAACAGGGCCATTTTTCACAATACCCTCTTACGCGAAAAGTTTTCGTAATTGAATATTGCAGCCAATCACGATGTGTGGCATATCATTAGAGAAGCCGGCTCAAGAACGACAAAACACACTCTCGAAAGAGAAGTTTTCTGCATTCAGCACAGAAGTTCTTTTTTGCTTTCAGTAAGGTGTGACCGTATGCGTGCACTGAGGGTTTGCTTAGTCACCGAATTAGCTAAGTATAGGAGTGGAAGCTTGAGTGAGTTCGTAGGGATTCATTGCTCGAAATGTGTGCGCTACATTAAGTTTGGTTGGTGATTGGACATCGTCAAGAGTACATATTTAAAAGCAATGGGTCGGAAAGCTGTTGCTGTGTTCAAGCCTAACGTTATTTCGTTTCTGGAGCTGCGGCCCACACGTCCTCAGATAGTTTGTTAGAACTCGGGCAATATTTCTTTAGAACTCGGGCAAATATTGCTCTGCGGCAATATTTCGGGAAAAAAAGCCGGCAGATCCCACGCACTGTGGGAATCGATGTAATGCGAAGCAGCCAGCAAGGGGCGAATCGTGCTGGACATAATATGCATGCCATGATTTACATGTTAGGACCTCTCATTTATGTTCGTCATGCAGTCACGTAGCGCAATACTAATTTTGGTCTATATCAAGCTAGCGAACTGGACGCAAGCGCACCATGAGCGTGGCCTGTAAAGGGCAATGTAGATGACATGCATGCCAAGATTTTCATGTTATCACCTGCCACTTATGTTCGTTATACAGCAACGTCCCGCAATACCAATTTGGTGTATATCAAGCTAGCGAAACGGCCGCGAGCGTGCCATGAGCGTGGGATGCAAGTCATGTTGCACATGACATGTCATGATTTCCATATTACCACTTCTCATTTATGCTCATTATACAGTCACGTCATGCAATACAAAATTTTGTGTATATCACGCTAGCGAAACAGCCGCGAGCGGGTCATTAGCGTGGCATGCAAGTCATGACATGTCATGATTTCCGTATGACTACATAGCATTTATGTTCGTCATACAATCACGTCACGCAATACCAAATTTGGTATATATCAAGCTAGCGAAACGGCCGCGAACGTGTCATGAGCGTGGCATGCAAGTCATGTTGCACATGACATGTCATGATTTCCATATTACCACTTGGCATTTATGTTCGTCATACAGTCACGTCACGCAATACCAAATTTGGTGTATATCAAGCTAGCGAAACGGACGCGAGCGTGTCATGAGCGTAGCATGCAAGTCAAGTTGCACATGAGATGTCATGATTTCCATATTACCACTTGTCATTTATGTTCGTCATACAGTCACGTCACTCAATCCCAAATTTGGTGTATATCAAGCTAACGAAACGGCCGCGAGCGCGCCATGAGCGTGGCATGCACGTCATGTCGCACATGACAAGTCATGATTTCCATATTACCACTTGTCATTTATGTTCGTCATACAGTCACGTCACTCAATCCCAAATTTGGTGTATATCAAGCAAGCGAAACGGCCGTCAGCGCACCATGAGCGTGGCATGTAAATCATGTTGTACATGACATGCATGTCATGATTTTCATATTACCACCTGCCATTTATGTTGTTCATGCACGAATGTCTCATCGTACCAATTTTTGGGCATATCAAATTAAGAAAACGGCCTTAGGAGCACTACGGCCATGGCGTGTAAATCATACTTTTCATGGCTAGTTAGTCATGATTTTCATGATATGACCAGTCATTCATGTTGGTCATACAGTCATGTTACGCCATACCAATTTTGGTATAAATCCCATTAACGATACGGCCAGGAGAGCTCAAAATCGTAGGCGGCTAGATAGATAGTCAGATAGATACGCTCAAACTCGCCGAAGTTCGCTAAGAAATGCTTCGCATTTAAAAACTAATTCCACTTGCGCTTGTAGGTTTTTCTGATTTAATATTTATGTTATACGGGATCGGGCTTTCTTGGTCTGCGATAAGACATCTCGCATGGCGTTGTGTTCGCAGCCTCCTGTCCAGCCGTGATCATGGAATTATGGTTTCAGACGCATTTTGGGAATCGCTACTGCAGCCTAAGATGCTTCTGCGTTCCACATCTCATCTGTTCATCCTGACTGTCCTACCATAGCTGTGAAAACGCTGGTACACTAAACCAGTTTATGATACTGCGTTTTACGGCCATTTTTTTTCCTTTTAAGCTCCGAGGAGGCGGTTGTCTTGTCGACACGTGGCGTGCTCGTACGAGCAGTATTTATGACTGGTACGCGCTCTCACCTGCACCTAAAGTAGACTCGTGTCTGTATTCTCACGTCCACGTTCGTTAACTATATTTTATTAAACCTAATATATTACAGCCGGCCGACCAGTGTACGTTGTACTCTGCGTGAATTTCACTTAGAATCTTCCTGGGCTGCTAGTTTGCGTCGTTTTGCGTCGTACTTAACATGAAATAAGTGGACGTTCATGTTCCTGCTCTTCTATTAGTCTAAGATTAACAGTCCTTACTTAATTATGATAATATCGTTTATTTTTCTATCCCGCCCTAGCACTTGCTAAAGTTAGGAGATTTCGTCTTACGTGAAAAGCTGCGGCGACACGTGATACACCAGAAACAGAGCGTATGTGGGTCTTATGTGTACTACTATAGTGGCATACAACTTCAGAAGTCTGGCGCATTTTCCTCCTCAGAGGTGGATGCGCTGAAGCCTGCCCCAATGGGCGTCTATTCTAGAATGACGTCATGAACTGGGCTGCTAGTAACCCCGCCTTCGAACAGCGTTGTCGAGTGCATCAAAGCGCGACTATTCTTTAGCCACATTTCGGGGATTTCAGACTCTTTGGAGCTCTAAAGCTGCATCCGAGAGTAACTAAATACCACAGGAGGCAGTAGCAAGGAACAAGCACACAGACCAGCTCAGTATGCCCACCATCACTTCATCAATACTTTTTTATTCTCCGCCTCAACATCAATGCCCCTGCACATTCGCTTTCGGGAGGCCGATTGGAAATTGTTTTTCTTAATTCACTTGAGAAAACTACAGTTTATTTCGATATCTTCCTAACTATGAAGGCTTTAAATTAGTTCACATCGATTCCGAATGCCTTACGGATGTTTCTCTTAAATATGTAGAAAATAATAGCTCCCTCAAGCATGTTTTATTCAGATCTTGCGAAGAAGAGTGAACATTATTAAAACACCGGTCAATGGTCACCAGGAGAAAGGAACCCTTGAGCAAAAACATCGTCTCGGAACGTTTATAACAGCAGAATCTGTGAGAGGCCTAATTCTTCTCATCATCAGCCTGACTACGCCCACTGCAGGGCAAGGACCTCTCCCCTGTTCCTCCATGCAACCCGGTCCTGTGCTTTCTGCTGCCACGTTATACCTGCGAACTTCTTAATCTAATCCGCCCACCTAATTTTCTGTCTCCCCCTCACGCGTCTGCCTTCTCTTGGAATCCAGTCAGTTAACCTTAATGACCAGCGGTTATCCTGCCTACGCGCTACGTGCCCAGGCCATGTCCATTTCTTCTGCTGGATTTCAACTATGATTTCCTTAACCCCCGTTTGTTCCCTGACACACTCTGCTCTCTTCCTGTCTCTTAAGGTTGCACCTATGATTTTCCTTTTCATTGCTCGCTGCGTCGTCCTCAATTTGAGCTGAGGACGACGCAGCATCCTATTTTGGCCAAGGTTTGAACACTGTTATGTTCGTTGTTATGAATCGTTGTTATGTTTTCCACTCATGTAGGACAGTTATAATGGTAATGTTCCAAAACTCATTTTCGGGGTACAGGAATTTCGTCAAGATGGAGGCCATTACAAATCGTGTCGTTAATACGTGTCCATATTATTTTCTAGGAGGCGTGGGAGCCACCGTGTTCAAAGAATTTTCATCAAACGTGAACATGGGGCTTCATGAATGGAAATTCCGCCATTCTTGAACCCCATACCATCCTTCCTTATTGCAGGGGAAAGCATGATGCTCGCCTCCTTTCCAATTTATTTTTTCTTTCTAGATGGCGATTACCATCAGCCACACACGAACACAGGGTCCATGATGACAACAGTCAACATGCTCAAAACAAGCAGGCAAAATATAGTACGGTGCCTTTACCATCGAAACGTCCACAATAAGACTGTCTGAGCCACCTTCCCCAGCCGATTCAACTGATCCGCAAAGTTTTGATCATAAGCTGGACCATCAATATCGTTTGCCAGTTAGCTCCTCCGCATTGCCCAATTTTCGTGTTCTTATATTACCCTCAGTTCATCCATGCGTGCCTGATGAAATTAAAAACATTGCTTATAGCAAACCACTTATCTGCTTATTCAGCCTTCCTAAAAAGCTATTCGGCTTTTTAAACTTCACTTCCCAGGATTCTTTCTGCGTAAATTATTGAAAACACGCACAGAAAAGAAGTTATGTGAAGTCTCCGTTATTGTCGAAAGGCGGAAATTGCTGAGTTGTGGGAAAGGGATTTAGTGCATGACCGAGTAGCAATAAGGGCACGCGCTCGAAACCAAGGCTCCCAAGAAGCATTCTTGTGGCTTCCCAGGGGCGCTGCTTCTTTCGTTCTTGCTCTCCTTCAGAGCAGCGCTAATTTCACGGTAACATTGGCAGAGTTATATTAGCCATACCGATCTCACTTGCTGAGCATACGAGCTGGACTAGAAAAAAATAAACAGAAAGAGAGAGAGAGAGACATAGTTATAGCGTTTCCTTACGAATAGCGAGAAAGTGTTGTTTACTCACGCTGAAACAAAATTTTCATCTGTAAAATGGTAATGACGGGTAATGGCAGCTGCCCTGCGAGTGAGCGTGGCACCAAATGAATCGATGCGACAAACGAAAAAAGAAATATTACATGAAAAAAGAGGTGGGCCCTGCAAAAGGAATAAACAAACAATAAACACTCGCTCGCAGATTTTATTAACGTCTGCACTAGCAACGGAACTGCAAAAAACTGTCAAAAAAAAAGCGCGGGCGGTTAACACCAAGTCAGACAAAGCTTGGCACAGTGAAGCAGAGACCTGTGCCCCATTAGGTACACAGTCCCGTGCTTCACTGTGCACCATTAAGTGCACGGGAAGCTCCAGAAAGATGGTCCATAATACGCGAACAGTACGGATCGGACAGCTGGCGGGAGCTACATGAGTGCTTCTAATCCGAGAACAGCTTGTCTATTGAGGTGATCAAGGAAACTGCGGTAGAAGTGACGGCCGAACTCTGACCGACACTGAGTCGGGTAGGAGGAAGCGGGCAGAGGGAAAGCGCGTCGGCGTCTAGGGGTTTTCTACGAGACTTGTGATAGACGTCAAAGTCATGCACCTGCAGACGTAGAATAAGTCGTAAATCTGTCGTTTCTTACAGTCTAAATTAGAGTGACCAGTGCAGATTTTTCGCAATACTCTACTATTTTAAAGCTTCAGCCTTCGCCGAAGAACTCGGGCCTGGCTGCATTGCCATTAACTCATTATTCCATAACGGCTGTCGAGTATCTGTCGCCTTTTGCAATGGCAATCGGCATTTTTAAAGGAACAGAACACTCGGCACTTGCGCCTGCTGTCGTGATAACAAACCCATTATTTTTCATGATAACTAGCCGTAAACGCAGTGATTAAAAAAAATCAAATCAGGATTAACAGCAAGAACACTATTTCCACTGCTCTTCTTATTTTTGGCAATCTTTTGTGCTATTTCGAATAGGAAGATTCGGAAATAAGTATAAACTGATAAATTAGAGTTTTATACACAATAAGTGGCCTACTTAGAATGAAATGCATACAGGATTGTGGAATGTCGAGTCTAGCGAAGGACGAATCCCAACATGAAAACGGAACACTCGTTTATTTGATTAGCAGCAGCAGCGAGTGAGCATGCCGACGTCACGCTAGTCTGGGATAGCGAAGCAATGATCCACTTCCAAGCGGGGTAGCTTGTTTTTGTAGCCGCTACCTGTGACGTATACCTCGGTTGACGACCGGGTTGCCTTTGGGTGCACATGAAAATGCGCCAGATCTCACGCCAAAAGTAGCCAAAGTAGTCATGCCATTTGACATTATCGCCGAATTTCTAGCCAAATAGAGCAGAAGCGGTATTATCGACAGTCTTTGCAATTGATGAATAAATAAAACCATTCTGGATATGTAAAACCATAAGTTTAAAGAAGAGCTGTGGCGCCAAGTGGAAATTTTCGTCGCCAACGGGGTCCAAAAGTAGCCAACTGGGTGCAATGTAACCACGAACGGCAACCCTGGTTGACGATGCAGTGGCGCTGTGTTTATCTGTATGCGGTGCAGCGCGTAGCCGCGTTACGCCGGGCTGAATGATAGCGAGGCTGAGGCTGCGCTGAAATAGGCCCAGAGTGTGTCACCACATGGTCATAAATTTTCGCACTGACGAGGTATTCTTTTGCGAAACGTGTATTTTCTCACGATCGGTAGAGGCAATGCATGCTCTTGAGGGGTATGTCCAGTGTTCATTTGTCAGCAGTGGTTAGCGGTATTATAACTCGGGCAACAGCACGTTTTGTGGTGCGCGAGAACTTGTTTCTTTCCGCATACTCGAAATTACTGCGTGATCGACTAATTCATGGTACATTATTGACAGCAAGAAAGCCGAAAGAATGTAAAGGCGGTGTTATTTGTAGTAATTATGATGTCTCTGCGAAGAAAGTAAAGTGGGCGAAAAAAATAACTTGCCGCTGGCAGGGACCCCAATCTGCGATCTTTCTATAACGCATCCCATGCTCTACCAACTGAGCTAGGGAGGCGGTTATTCTCCTGTCCACTTTATGGGGCACATATGCACGGATAAAGTGGACGGGGGGAATACTGCCACTGTAGGCAAAGGGCAAAAGAAGTAGCAACAACGGACGTTCTGATGACGGCGGTTATCGAG
>JALIZH010021743.1:0-60523 GCA_030522465.1 Rhipicephalus appendiculatus | reverse complement strand
CCCGTGAGAATCTCGATAGCAACACCCGTGAGTAACCTCATGAGGTTTAAAGAATTGGAGCAACCTCGAGGGCGTTGCTATCGCACAAGTTGTGCAACGTATGTGAAATTCCCTCGACGACTGCTTCAAAACTGATATTTTTTTATATTTTGTAGTTAATATGAGGTATCACACGCTGACTGAGAAGATTCGGGCATAATCAAGAGCTAGCCATTTGGCCTTTCAGTATTCTAAGTTTCTTATGGTGTCCAACGAGGCACGGCGATCACACCTGCACCCGAAACTCCGGCTCACAATATGGTACGGTAGCGACAGAGCGAGCCAGCGCCCGTGGCCGATGTTGATGCTCCGCTCCCTTCTCTGTCGATGTCTAACATGGTCCACATAATAGATTAAAATATTTCCGCACAACTAAAGCGAAATTATTTCTCTGTACGCAAACACCAACTCGTAGTGTACCTTGTATTTAGCTGCCATTTTCGACGAATATTCCATCCAATGGGCTTGCTCGACGAAGGCCTTCATGAAGAAGCGAATGCTTTCGACGGTGTATATTACCTGCAAAAATGCATAAGCATGGAAGATATTACCTCAACGGAGAACAACACGAACATTTAGAGAATCATCAATTCAGTTATCGAGTGGTTTAGCCAAACTAAGCCTGAACTTACGTAACTACTGTTATGCCATGCGGCAGGTGTGTTGATAGAATGTCTTTCATTCATTGGCATTCATAGGAAGAGACACAACACACAGACTCCGCGTGCCTTTTCTTGTGAGCTGTAATTTCCCAATTTGAACATTTAGAAGCAAGTCATCAAACAAGTATATTGCCCATTCCACCAAAATGATTCCTAGTGATGTAATCACTAAGGCAAATAACATAACGCACATTTACGGAGGCAAGTTTTTTTTGACATCGCGACATGTGACAGTGTGAGCGAACCAATACTCGCTACATGACCTTTACTTCCTGCCGATAGATAGAAAGGGAATGGCGTTCCTGTGCTCACATTTTTAGTAAATAATAGAATAACCTTGAGAGGGGCCAACCATAACAAGAATATGAGTCTAGGACGAATAATCCTTTTAAATTTTATTGGGATAGCAAAGTGTTTTCACTGCTGATAGCCGTTAACACCGCAACGACCAGGAGAGGACACTGCATATTGTGCGAAACGCTGAGCTGAATTTTGAGAATTTAGTGGTGTACGAAGAAAAATAGACATGACTTTCCTATTTTCCCTAGGAAAAAGTGGATGTGGGGAAGGGGAGTCGAAACGGATGACGAATTGGGATGACGGAGGATGGTGTTGCAAGAGGAAGTAGCTGTGTCCTAATGGGACAAAAAAACATATAAACTTTCACAGTGTGTTGATATGCAAGATTTGTGCAGAGAGCATACTACATCTGTAAAATAAATTTAACTGGTAATTGAGGCTCTTCAGGCTTTCAGCCACAGATGCGCCTTCGCCTTTCCGTGAACCATAAAAGGGGAGGGAGGGGGCAGAGCCAAGCTCTCTTTTGCTCCGCCGTGTCTGATGTATTTGCTAACGAAATTCTTCTCGGTGGAATTTCATAAACCGCAATTTGAGCCAGGGTAAATCTTGTCCAGCGGTAGCCTTCTATATTTAGGAAACTCACGGTTGCTTTATTGCATCTGGTGGCCTGCTATATCATAAGCTTATAAAAAATCCGCGCTTGTATGAAGCAATAGGTCCCTAATCATTTACATTACCACGTTGGCTCAGTGCAAACAGATGCTTGCAGTTAACTTAGGGTTTTGTTGTCGTGGGTCCCAAACAGATGTGCGAGACACTCATGGCAGTGATAAGATGATGCAAAAGAATGACAATTCGAGGGAACGTTCCAGAGAATTCCAGAGTTATTCCAGAAAATGTTTCTTTCCAGGGTGGCGTCAAAAAGTTTAGTACTCAAGCTGGACGTGGTACTTGTGGCAGTTATGTTCAGCAGATTTCACTGCGCTATAGATTTCCTCGTATCGTTGTGAGTGTTAAAAAATCTAGCCCCATGCATCTCCTTACTCTCGCTCGCGTGGCCGCATGTATAATTCGCCCTTTGTAAGTGAATACTGTCGTACGAGTATCAAGGTACTCTGCTGGTTAGCTCCGTGGTATATTTGGGAAGTATTAAAAATGTTTTGTAAAACTTTTCCAAGTAGTTGTCGAATGGCTTCACTATAGCAGCTTGTTGCCTCACGAGCCATATGCCACAAAAATTTTCAGAATCCGTCAAGTACAAGCAGGGTTGCAAGGATTTTAGTGCTTTCTCTCTCCTGTAGTACCAGCGAGCGCGCTGCAAGCTACAGAAGGGGGCGGGGTGCAAAGCGGCAAGGAGCTGCTCCTTTTTTTTCTTTTTTTTTCCTTGGAAAGCGCGGCGTACTTTCAGTGTGATCGCGACCGCAGGCACATGGCGACATCCGGCGGAGGCCGTGGTAAATATGCAGCTCATGACGCTCAAATTAGCCAATAGCCGTAGACTGTGGGTTTATGGCGCGGTCACTTGAGTTTCCGTCATCATACGTCAAGGGAAGGGCAAGCTATTTCTAGCTGATTTTCAAAATTAATTCCTAATTCCACGCCACGTGCTACACTATAATGTTTGGTTCACATGTTCTCAGGAACCTCGACCACCGGTCAGCCACGTTTTCTGACCACCCTGATAAAGTGCTGCAGGGGCCCTTTATGCACAAAGAGCCCAATATGAATTCAACTGTTTAACTACTTCACGTTGGAGAGTCATTTTAACTCATCAGTGCAGTGGAGAAATGTTTTCTTATTGGGAATCGGTGGCACTGCCGCCGAGTGCAGAAACCGTATATGAACACACACAAATGGCAGCGTTTCCAAATTCAGCATGAAAAGTCGATAAAAATTTTTACCAGCTTTAGCGTGCTTTAACGTCCATGGAGATTTGTTTTATGTCGTTAGATAAATTAAGCATTTGTTATGCTATTTGAATAAGTAGTCTTTTGGACATGATCTGTAATTATTCAACAAATACGCATGAATCGTCAGTACAACATTAGACGTAGTAGAAAAACAGCCCCAAACAACAAAGACGAGAAAGACCAAACAGCACTCGCGCTTACTACAAACAACTGCGTTTATTTTTGCAGTACAGATACACAGGGTCTTTCAAGAAATGTGTCCAATATTTTTAACAAATCAGGAAAATCCGGTATTTGCTCACTGTCATCATAATTGCGTTTTCTCTTTCGGCAGGTATCTTAAGATGGTTGAAGAGATGATTTGGGACAGTCTTTAAGAAAATTAAATCAAATTACCTTTTTAATTAGTGGAGTTAGGCGGAATAGTCAAATGGGAGAATTGAAGTGCTTCATGTGGAGAACCCCTTTCAGCTTTGAGATTTCGAAAAAGCGGCGTCTTAGTAATAATTTTGAAGTAATGAAATTCTCCCTAATTCAGCGGTGAAACCGAAACCGAAACGCGGAAGACCCCAACTGCCATATTCGTCTGAGACGCCCAGAATGAGTGAGCGTCGTTATATCAACCACCAACCGACTTCGTTGTGTGAGTGTGTGTGCTGCTCTTGCAACAATAGCCACGCATGACGCACATACGTTAACGAAAGGGGAAGAACTGCACCTCTGTAACCGTTGTCTTGAACAGTGACGTCACTCTAGTCATCTGTTTGTTGCGCTCATCGGTGCTTGTGTTGCGGTTTCGCCGTTGAATTTGCCTGAATTTCATTACGCCACATTAATTAATACAAGCCGCCTTTTCTAAATCTCAGAGCTGCGATGGGCTTTTCGCATGAAGAACTTCAATTTTCCCATTTGACATAACCGCATAATTCGACTAATGAAAAAAGTTAACTAATTTATTCTTCTTAATTATTATCCCAAATGACGTCTGCAACCATCTTAAGATGGAAGTTGCTACAGAAAAAGCAATTGTGAAAACAGCGAACAAATATTGCATTTTTCTGATTTTTTGAGGATCTTGGACACATTTCTTGAAACACCCTGTATACGTATTCTGGAAAGGGGAAAAACGGAGGCATGGGGGATTGTGCTAGCACATGCGCACATGCCCTGATTTGTCATAATTAGCGTGTGGCGCGACGGCGGAGATAGTTAATCTCTTCGTTAGAGTGATAGATGGATAGCTGATACATGAATGACCTGCAACGTGGATGGCGAAGGCTTCATATATTTCGCGGGCGCGGTTCTCTCGATACCGGAACACGATGCTCGTTTGGTGGAAATTCGGGGTGCATCCACATTCGGTAGGTAGTCAGCGCTAGTCCTGTTTGGTCTTTCTCCTCTCTGTTGTTTCGCGCTCCTTATTACTATGAATATGTATTAACAAGCTCAAGTTCGCACGCTTCTCAACATTAGACAGTTACTTGTTCTTCAGGAATACTGCTTGCGTTGAATAAACATTGCAATGATCAATTAAAAACATCAAAGCTACATTAATATCTATAAAGATGTTTTTCAGAAACCGCAGCAGTCACGAAATTATCAGAATGATTCATTGCTGCGGTTTTATGCACCAAAGCCAACATACGATAATGAGGCAAGCAGTAGTGTATTGCTTCGGATGAGGGACGCCAGACCAAAAGCTACAGTTTTGTAGCTTTTGGTCGGGGGGTCCATTTCCCCTCTTGTATGAGAGAAATAAAACTATTATTATTACTATAACTATTATTATTATTATTATTATTATTATTATTATTATTATTATTATTATTATTATTATTATTATTATTATTATTCTTTTGACCACTTTTGGTTCTTTAACTTGCACAGACCTCAAAAAGTACACTGCTCTCTAGCATTGCTCCTCCACAGGTAGGCGACTGCCGTGGCGCGCAGTGAGAAGTCGATAATAATAATTACTTATGGGGTTTAGCGTCCCAAAACCACGATATGATTGTGAGAGACACCGTAGTAGAGGACTCCGGTAAATTTCAACGACCTAGGATTCTTTTAACGTACACATGCAAATCTAAGTACAAGGGTATCGAGCATTTTCGCCTGCATGTAATATGCGGCCGCCGCAGCCAGGAGTCGATTTCACGATCTTCGGGTTGCCAGTCTAGCACCATAAATACGAGAGTAACGAGACCACCGTGGCGGGCAATGAGACAAGTCAAGGTATCAGGAGTGCTGCGATTAGGTTAGAAGTATTGCGTCTCAAGATCGAACGACAAAATACGTGCGTTGTTTGAAGCACCGAAAGTGAAGTGACAGAGATGAACCTCCTGAAAACCAAATTATTCTATTTCACGATCGCAAGAGCCAAAAAAATTCACAGCATATCCACGGAGTGAATGATGATGAGTGCGCGAAGTTCCGGAGGTTCATCGGTAAACCGTGAATCTTCCGTGAATTCTACCCAGTACATCATCAACGACGTGAGATCGGGCGCGTTTATACTAAAGGGTCGATGAGAGTCATGGAGACTTGCAGCTCACTTTAATTTTACATGTACGCTGTGAATTTTTATTGTTTAATCACGCACAGGAGAAACCTCACACAGGCGCTACCTTGGAGGTCAAAATCCAGTGCCTATATATACGGGGTGGTCAGTGAAACGGTTGTGCAGCGCGAGCAGTCGGTTTTTTCAATCAAGAAACTCGCTAGCAGACGCTGCCTGCGTCGGCGTCGTGAGGCGAGAGAGGGGGGAGGGGGACCGTAGGAGAGAGGGGGAAGCGTAGGAGAGGAGAGGGTGAGGGCCCCCCTAAAATCGGAGAGCAGCTGCACCGCCAACGCCATCTAGCGTACCTTCACCCAACCGCCATATTGTACGCATGTCTATCTGACAGCGCCCTCTCGGAAACGAGACGAGAAATGGAATGCGTACAGCGCCGTCTAGTGTATCGTCACCCAACTGCAGTTTGCATGCATCTCTATGGGACAGTGCCCTCTATTGTACGATAAGGGAACACTACGGGGTACAGAGGACGGTTGACGATCGACGTTCGACGCCCGACGCCGCTCGACAACCGGCCAGGTCTCGCCATGAGGAGCTTCGCTCCTAATAATATTTTCTTCAATACGTACAGTGGAGGGGGGGTGGGGCAAAAGTTTCCAGGCCACGCTTTCATAGGAATACATGGGATAGTGGCCTGGGAACTTTTTGACCGGCCCTGTTGGTTGAGGAAAGTTTTCTCTGTTGGGCAGACTTTCGTGCGCCATAAACTCTCTTGCGCAGACGCCAGTACCTACTGTTTTTATAATGGAAACATAAGTGGACCAGCTCGTACACTGGTACGATGGCTAGACTGCTCAGCTCACCCGGTGACGGGTAAAAAAAGAAGTGGAGGTTCCTTTCCCAAAGCGTCATTGGATGTGATGGATTCTGGTGTCAACGACACCGCTTTAGCCGCCTCAATTCGGTACGTTTATACGTGAGTCTGCGATGTTACACAAGATGGCCTCACGCCAAAGTAATGCTTCTGTGAGCAATGTCTCTGACTTTCGGAGTATCGCTAGAGCACCATCAGTAAGTTTCCTTGTAGCGCACGTAAAAGAACATAAAATATAGGCTCACATAGACACACAGAGCGCTCTGTGTGTCTATGTGTGCCTATATTTTTGTCCTGTCTTCAACGTGCGCTACACGGAAACTTATTGAAGGTGCGCTGCGAACAAGCCCGCAGCGGACCTTACCGTGCAAGTTCATTTGTGGGGCAATTTGTGGAGTTGGAAATCAGTAACAAAATAAAAAGGATTTCGTTGGCGCTAAATATGAGAATCGTGACCGAGAAAGGAGCCCGGCGCTTGCTTCTTTGTCTCTACTTGAATGTTGGTATACGAGATGCAAAAGAGATTACCTTCTCGACGCTGGGCGTGTACAGCTTGTTGAAGACCATCGCGTACACGTGCAGCAATACCAACGGCATCGCCTCTTCGGCCATGTGGAGGCAGACGCGTTGACGACTGGCAGCCTCGCCGCGGGACTCAAAGCGTCGCCTGAGTCGAAGCCGGGCCGCTTCACTGGCCAACTCCTCGGACAGCAGGGGAGACAGCGCCAGCACCACGCGGAAGCCCACGTAATTGAAGACCGTGGCACTGGTTACGAGCGATAGGGGAGAATATTCGTTGTAACAACTTAGGTTTCGACAGAGTTGCGGAAATTTGAAATTCATATGATAACGTAACAGGTCTCGGCAAAAGGAAGATAGTGGATGACCTAGTCGTAAAGCTCGTAACAAAACAGTTTATTTTACCAATGTGCGAAACCGATGTTAGCATTATGCTAAGGCGTAACGTAACGTTAGATGTCCTTTGACAGTTATCTATTCAGGGTGGCTCCTCATAGCTGTGCAGGGCGTTTCAAGTAGCGTGTGTCCGAAAAAGTTTAAAAGAAGAAATTAATGCAGTATTTGCTCGATGCCTTCATTATTATTTTGTGTCTAGCAGCAGACATCTATGGATGACTAGAGACAATAATTACGGCACTAACTGCAGAACGGCTTTTTTAATTAGAGGAGATAGGCGGTCCCATGAAATTAGAGAAGCGAGGCCCTTGCTGCGAAGTGGGCAATGCGGGTTTGAGATTTCGAGAAAAGCAGCCGCTCGTAAATATTTCATTGATGATATCCAACAAATTTCGCCAGTGAAACAGTCGTGTAACCACCTGCCGCCGCTACCGAGATATAGGCTTATGTAGCTTCTACTGGTGCACTCACAGAACACAACTGCTTGAGACAGACTAAACTCCTTTTTTTGTGTGTGTCTGCGTGTCCTGCACGCATGTCTAAAATTACATACCAAATAGAAAACTCAGAAAAAAAAGCACAGTGGCATGCGCATTCATTTCGTTTCCTAACTAATAAGCAGCGGCGGCTGTTGCAGAACGAAACCTCGAACATGGACCAAGTGCGGAAAAGGAATTTCTGCCCGCGTTTGCCCTTTTCGCTCTCCTGCTGCTTTCCTATAGTGTAGTTATGGCCTAAGAGAGTTTACAACGGGCTCTAAGGCCGCTCTTCCAGCTTACGCCATGACCTTGCTGCGCATTCTGGGCAAGCCCGGCGTTTTCTTATGCAACTCAGTTGAAAGAGAATAGTACTTCAGTGCTATTCAGTTCTTTAGTGCTATTCAGTGCTTGAATGTGCCTTCTTCTTTCATCCTTGTTTTGAGTTTCGCTGGTTTCTTTTTGCATCTAAAGAGAATAGAAAGCTTCGCGGTGTAAGCCGGCAGTAGTCCCGTCGCAATGTGCGACGAATATTGATATTGCTTTTGCTCTGTTCGCCTTGTGGGGCATGTCCGCTATCTGAAACTCTGGGGCCTTTACACTTATGCGAGAAGTAGTAGAAGAATTCCCAGGGTCCCTTATGCCTTCGCCTAAGACAAATCGAAGGCGATAGCCATCGTCGTCTTTTCCTTCTGAGTTGATGTCGTGTTCCGCCCCCTTTCCCTCCGAAAGCTTTATGCCCCAACGTGGTTTCGCGCTGCCTCCAGGATAGGAGGCATTGCAAGCTTTCTGTACCATGCCTGATATTGCACTGCCTCCGTGATCGATCCACCTTTGACTAAAGAACGATGTCATTTGATGACGGGCACATGTGACGTCACGTCACAAATTTTGGCTATCCGCGATGACATAATTGCGCCGTATGGTGACGTCATCACGTGACGATTTTATGCACCACTGGTGGTAACGTCGCCGAGGCGGTTGCCGACGGTCAATTTTCACACTTCATGAGGCATGTGAGGCTTTCGCCTAATAATTATGTAGTCTTCAACTTATTTGATCACTGGCTTTACTCAACAGAAAGATATAACAAAACATAGACGTTTCGCCACCTATACGGGTGGCATCGTCAGTACACAAATGGCACCAGATGAGAGAATACATGATACTTATATCTTGCCGTAAACATCCGGCAGAGGGCCACGATTACTATTGCATGCTGACTGATTACGATGAATGAACCATGATTCCACAAATTTTCTTGGGCCCCATCGTTGTGTACTGACGATGCCACTCGTATAGGTGGCGAAACGTCTATGTTTTGTTATATCTTTCTGTTGAGTAAAGCCAGTGATCAAAAAAGTTGAAGATGAACTCCCCCTGGCTTTTGGAACATTTTTTTAATTATGTAGTATTGCGATTTATTTCGACGTCCGCGCTAGATCCGCCTCCCCTCACGCCAGCGAAAAACCAATGGCATTTGTTGGTTATCACGGGGCGAAGTAAAGAAGATGAAAAGAGAGAGGGCAGTATGTAACTTCACATCTACAGAGGTAGAACGGCGAGGTAAACCAGTCTGGGCAAGATACGATGAGTCGTTAAAGGGGCCATGACACCCAACATTCGATCATAATCTGTGTTATGTTGGTTAATCCTTGTGCATTCACAAATAAACTGGCTAAATTTTAGCGCATTTGGTCAAGCACTTAATTTATAATTGAGTATTCTTATAAACACGCGAGTGCCCAGAGAGTGCGGAAAAACTGGCGCACTCGCGAGCCGTGACGTAACAAGCAGCTAGCTGTACGAGTCTCTGCATTCCGGCGAACGATGTTGTTCCGTGATCAGCTGAGCGTGAAATCGAGATAGTTTAGCTTTCGTCTCATTCGAACTGAAACTGAACGATTTGCAGCGGCTGAAACTTTGATAGACGACGACGGCTCGGCTCATTTCAGCACATGACGTCACAGGCGCCATGGCAAAATGGCGGTCGCCGGCGGTGGGCGGGGTTTACAGCCGGCGACTTCTAGGGCTTGTTTTGCACTGAAATATTCTTTTACGGCCAACTTTTCATATCTGTATAGGTGTAAAAGGTCCTGTACTTCTCCGTTTCGCTGAAAAACACAAATTGTTGGGTGACCGTGTCATGGCCCCTTTAAAGACACGAGGGAACGCAGGAGGAAACAGTCCAGTTCCCAATAATATTGAACACGGTCTAGTAGAGTGGTGAGCGGCTATTTTTCCCTTAATCCACGACTGTCTTTCTTTTTTTGCCAGTATTTAACAGCAGTTTTCAAAAAGCAACGTAGCGATGACCTCTTAACGCTCGCCTAGTGTGCTGTCACCGCGTTGCATACTCAGCGCATCGCAAGCTTCATGTGTGCCTCCAACGATGAGCGAGAAGACAAATGGTTATTGCCGTAACACCATACAAGTAACAGGTACTACCCAGTAGACTAAAGGACCCGTACAAAAGTGGTGTGGTTGCAGGCTACAAGCAAAACGAGGTCGTTTTTACTTGACCGTTAGTAACCAATAGGACGCCTGACTATACCGCAAAATGCTTCGCCCTCCCATGCTAACTAACGTTGCCTTTCCTGCTGTGTCCCTGGAGCGAGCGCTCAGAGCTTGGCTTCAGCAGCTGCATCTGAACGAGCATTAATGCTGCTCTGTAATAACGCTTCCTGTCACTGTCGCATCGACTGCGCTTTGCTTTGGCAATATTCATAAGCAGGAATTTTCATATAGCCCTCAGTCAAAGCAGGAATACCATCGTCATTATTGTCAGGGAAGGCTGAAGCCTTCCGGAGTTAGTTCTTACGGCGTATCGTTGGTTACCTGAGATTTGCCAAAACGTTAACGCAAACGCATTTCTTGGAATAGATAACTGATCCGCCATAATGTTTTTACGCGATACGTAGCATTCACACAAATATAATGTCTGACAACATCGGATATTGAGTGAAACTGAATATAGGTAAAAGAGCAAGAAATATTTTGCTCATGTGCGAAATTTAAAATAACCACACTCGTAAAACCTAATAACGTTTTTCTCGTGATCGAGCCCTAGGATAACGAGAAAGCTACTTTGCTTTGGGCTAAGAGACTAGCGCTTACATCGACATTTTGTGGAACCACATTAGGGCTTTTGGAGTAGCCTACACTGCGCTTTCTGGCCACATTTAGTGAAACAAAACCAAAAATATGCAAAACCCCGCGAAGTTAAAAAAAATGCCATTAAGCCTTCGTTCAGTGGAGTATGAGAATGACCGTACGGCCCGCCCAAACCCTGACTACGGGAGGCATAATCAAGTGAACGCGTTTGAACACATATGTCAAAAAGTGCAGATTATTCAGGAGAATTCAATATTCACCTTGAGACAGTGTTGAGAATGCGCGACATGTGGCCCACGTAGAAAGGGGTCTTGACTCGAATGTAGTCCATATCATTGACCTTCGTCACTCCATCGAAGACGGTGTTGAGAAACTTTGCCCAATGCCACTGCGAGAAACAGATAGCAGCTGAGTTCGAATATTGTATAATAGTGTTCTAATCGTTATTAGAAATGAACACATCTCGGAAACCAATAGTATTTGACAACTAATGTTAATTCTTGGCCTTGATATGCTGGAGCGTCCAACAAAGTTGAGGTACATTTGAGCCAACATATACCTTACTCGCAAAAAAAAAACAACAGAAATTATTTCGGTCTATTGCATAAATCGTTATGCAACTTTTGATGATTTTTTTTATTTGAAGTGCGAATTTAGGTGCACAAGCTGGCTGCACGGTCATGCTACTTGATAATGTAGGCAAGGTGCCTTCACGGCAATAAGAGGTTTTATTTTATTTTGCCGCGGATTGTAGTTGCGGATGCTGGGCGTTGGGGATGACAGGTTATATCCAGAGGTGGGTTACACGGTAGAAAATACGGCATAGGGGCAAATAACGCATGACCAGGATTTGGGGACATTTGCACGTAGCGCCCTCTCTTGTCGGTGACAGCGGCGGCCTGCCGTAACTGAATGGGAAGTAGGCCAAAAAAATCATATCTCACGAAAAAAAGCTAGTTATCAAAAACGACTCCCGGTTCTACAAAGCAGAGACTCAATTAAACATTCTGTCAAAATTACAGTGTCGCACTACAAACCGCGTGGCTTCCCAGAGTGTTTAATATTTAACAATGGGTCCCATGTATTTCCAATGGGGGTGTTCAATTGTCTAGGGAAGCCACAGGTTTTGTAGTGCGATACTGAAATTTCGCCATAGTGTTCCAGTAGGTCTCTGCTGTATAGATCCCGGAGTCGTTTTTGATAACTAGCTTATTTCAAAAGATATAATTTTTTTCGCCTATTTCCCATTCAGTTATGGCAGGATGCGGTTGCTGCCGCCGAGAGATGGCGCCACATACGAATGTCTCCAAATCCTGGGAATGGCTCAAGATTTTCACACGCAGCTTTCCGTACTCGTCGGTCACCGGAAGCGTCTCGACTGCCCTGGCCGTCATGTCCGCCTTGTTTTTCAGTACCTTACTGAGCGTTCTTCGACGGATGATGTAACCCAGTGGTGACGTGAGGCATCTGTTACGCAATTTCTAGTGTACTGATTATCGCCAGGTTTGCGAAGAAGAGCAGGTTGTTCTGTTTTACGATATCTATCGCGTTAACGAACAAGCGTAGAAGCGAGCGGTGAACCCGGAATACAGGCCGGAGGCGCAACGACGAGGAATCATGTGGACACAAAGCACAGGATGGCAAGTGGTAGTTTGCATAATCACTCCGCGCAGCGTTCTCCTAATAACAACAGTAAGGTACCCATTTGGGCTGGTTGGTTCATGATTAGGAGGGAAAAGCAGCTCTAAAACGACGGGACAAGAAAGAACACGGGACCACAGCGCCGTGGTCCCGTGTTCTTTCTTGTTCCGTCTTTTTAGCGCTGTTTTTCACTCCTAATAACAACGCTCAGTTTCCAAAATGAATGCGGCGAAGCCCTCTTCCGTAGTAAAACCAACTTCTCGAGGTGATTTGTGCTGCCCGATGTTCGTTAGATTAAGTGTATTAGGTTTTAGTTTCATCCGTGCAGCCGTAAATTTTCCTATGCACTGACGTTACAGCATTGTCTCGATCGAAAATAGTTCGATAAAGAGGATAATTCGATTTAGCCGTGTTTGATATGATGGGTTCGATTGCAGAAGTGTTGTATCTATAAAATTCATACGCGTTACCACAAGCTATCGTTCATTGGAACTCCCTTCCGCGTCTCTCTCTCTCTCACCCACCGACACACACACAAACACACAAACACACACACACACACACACACACACACACACACACACACACACACACACACACACACACACACACACACACACACACACACACACACACACACACACACTCACACACACACACTCACACACACACACGCACGCACACAATTGCGCACACAAACACACACACACTGTGCTCCTTCGATGAAGGAGCCGAGGAGAAGAGAGTTGAATACATTAAAGAATGAGACATTATATCGATTGTGAAGTGCGCCGTCAAAGAAACTGCCGTATAAATATTCACAGCTTCGAGTACAATAACAAAGAGCAGTTAAAAAGCGATTCTTGTAGCCCGCCAACATCGCCATTAGGGAATTGTTATAAACCCGTGATTTTGTAATGAGAAGCATGGTCCCTATCTACGAACGCAGATACACTTCACTGGTTAATCCAAAATTAATGCTTCACTTTTTGAAAACCAAGGAGGATATCTAAAATATAGGTTTTTCCAACGTAAATGTCATCTCTTCCGGCTCTGTGTAGTTCCGGCCACCAAGATCCATGAATCTGTAGATGCGATACAGTTGGCGAAACTGACTTTTGACGTCGTTGCAACACTGAGCGAGATATTATGGCCAAAGTCAGCATACGCTCAGATAAAATAAATGGCCTTGACATAACGGAATATACAGGGTCCAAAACTAGTATTTACTTTTATAATGACTCATGCCTATGCAGTCTTTGTTCACAAGGAGCTTCCAGTGGCATTTATTTTATCGATTGTTAAAGAGCAGGTCACTGACCAATGTCAGGGCCAAGGAAAAGAAGTTGACAACGAGGCTCAATCTCGAATTAATAATAATTCATACAAGTAACAGAATCACTAGATCATCTGGCACACTAAACCGCGTGTGCTCCCGAATTTCGCGTCACGCGCTGAACGCTACTTAAGAACCTGCTGCAGAGCCGTCATTTCATGGTGAACAAGAGATTTGTACGGATCGCGAAACGTCACTTTGTTTTAAATGCGAATGCATTTCATAGTCGGGCTATGTCAGGCATCCGGCGTTGGCGTTGTGCGGCGTTGGCGTTGTCCGCGGAGGAGGAGGAGGAGGATAGATTGAGGAGGTGTGCGCGCCGGCAGGTGTTAGATGTGAAGCATCTTATGGCGAAGCTTAATCCGGTGGTGGTGGTGTACGGCGTGACCGCCCTTACTGCGCATGCGCAAACCCTTTCAAAAAAAAAAATAAAGATAAAAAAACCTCCTCTCTCCCTCTCTCTCCCCTAGGCATCCCTCCCCGCGGCAACCACACCCTCACTGCGCATGCGCCTCCGCTCCTCTCTCCCCCTGCTACGCTCCCCCCTCTCTCTCCTCTAGGCATCCCTGCCCGCGCCGTCCACCTCCCACTGCGCATGCGCGTCCCACCTCTCTTCTTCTCTCCTACGCTCCCCCCCTCTCTTCTCTAGGCATCTCTGCCCGCAGCGTCCACACTCCCACTCGGCATGCGCACCCCACCTCTCTCTCCTCTCCTACGCTCCCTCCTCTCCCTCTCTCGCCTGGCGACGCCGACACAGGCAGCGTCTGCTGCGAGTTTCTTGGTTGAAAAAACCGACTGCTCGCGCTGCACAACCGTTCACTGGCCACCCCGTATATATGGCAATGAATCTTGACCTCCAAGGTGGTGCCGGTGGGAGATTTCTCCTGTGCGTTGTTGAACAATAAAAATTCGCAGCGTGCGCGTTAACTAAAAGCGGTCTGCGGTGGGAGCTCGGCGGAGCTATATATGAAAAAAAAATTAAAAAAATAAATAAAAAAGTTAAAAAAAAACAAGAAAAAGCAAAAAAAAAAGGCGCTGCGCCGTGCTCCCGACCGGGCTGCAGAAATTAGGCGCCTTTTCCTTCTTCAAACCACAACCACCATATATAAATGGAGTGAAGCGCGCGCGAAATGCATTCGCATTTCCTCACGATTCCCTTCAGGGGAGGGTGGGGGCTTTTGTTTTGACATTGGTCAGTGATGTGTTTTTTTAACAGTGCCTTTCCTTGACCAGACGGTGTTCCGTCGAACTCTCGACTGCGATATTTTAACCGAAAACGTCGAAGAAATGGCACAACTACGAGGACGTGCATATACTTATGAGTGTCACCAACACACCACGTCGTAGGAATACTCTGTGAAGTTTCACTTTCCCTACGCTTTACAATAGCACTGCACCGATCACATGAAAGTAGGCCCTGTGAAGCTCCCTACCTGACTTAACTGAACTAGATTCGCTCATTGTTGAGCCAACGCGATCACATAAAATGTTATGCCATTAGTGATAGAACGAATCAAGCGTAGTTTCCACGCAGACATGTCTGCCTGTGCAGCATGCAGATTGCAGGTCACCTTGAAAGCACGAAATTGTCGCTTCTCTTATCTGACAATAACACGCCCGCTCAGCTGAAAATTTCACAAACATACAGCAGCGTTCTACCCTGTCGGTTTTCCCTCCGTAGTTTTGGGCGTATGTATAGCCGGCGTCATCCCATAGCCTTGACATAACTAGCATTAAGGAACGATGGAATCACGCCTCACTACTCATACCATTCCGTGAGTGCGAAGACGAGTTCAGTACCGTTCTTTAGGTTCCTTTATGCACTGCTGCTCTTACATCAAACGAAGGGTCGACAAAAGTTTGGGAACTATACGTATCTGACGCTATGGCTTTTAATTTTTTTCATATGGATTCCTGATAAAGTGCCTTGTGGCGCGCCAGTGGTGCGGCGTTCGCTTTTGCTATGATCGCAAACAGCGATCGATGTCTTATTTTAGATAAAGTGATTATCATTCTGGTAAGTTTGCCAACGTGTCATTTTCAGCCATTGGACTCATACGGATACTGTTACGTTAGTACAATAAAAAGATGGCTGCGCAAAGGGGAAGAATGCGACGTCACCAACTAGTGACAAAGCCTTAAAACTATGATAAAAAAGTACAATGCTGTGGTGGGCGACACTGAGCATTCTGTGTGGAAGACGCCGCTCTTTGTGGGTTTAGTAAGCCACTGCCGCAAAAACGTCACGGCCTATCCTCTCTTACCTAGCGCTGGCGATCCGGCTAAGGAGCCGCGAAGAACTTCTTCGTTACGATAATGTATAATGCTCTAGATGCCTGAGCAGTAACGCAAGTATAATCATTGAAAGAATAGCAGTGCGCCTGCCACTTACCCTCGTCTTCGCTTGAAGGCTGTCCATTCTTTCCCGGAGAAAGTGAGAGCCGATCTTCAGCCGCTCCTTTGTAGTTTTTGTTGACTGAAAAAAAAAAGAAAACAAGACGAAACGACCGACCGCCATTGAAGAAAGCCTTGCGTGATCAACGAAACCGAGAGTAGTACAATCGTACGAATGAAGGATCTCCGCGCAGACTTAACGTACCAGAATCCGAACACGGTATTTGTCAAACGTGCGGACGTCTGCTAAGTGCCCTGTGAACTTTCGGCGAAGAAACAAACCAGCAGATGACATTTTTCTTGTGGTTTAGGGCTGTGAAATACCGCATGCTTGATCGATAATGGTTGTTGGGGTTTAACGTCCCGTAACCACGAGATCATTACGAGAGACGCCGTTGTGGAGGACTGCGAAAATTTCTACCACCTGGGGTCCTTTAACGTGCACTTAAATCTAAGAACGCGGGCCACAAGCATTTTCGCCTTCATCGAAAACGCAACCGACGCGGCCGGAATTCGATCCCGCGACCTGCGGGTCAGCAGTCGAGCACACTTGATCACACGAGCACTGACTCTACGTTTAAGGTATGAGGCCAAGTGAAAAAAGCGACGTTTTTTTCGAAATGTCAGTTTTTGGTTTTTGATCATGGTGAACGCGCAATTTATTGCCCGTCATTTTGCTACAAAAAGTTTCTGTCTACGCCGATATTTTCAAAAGATACAAGCAAAAATGTGAGACCACCCATCACATACGAAACCGAAACTGAAAGTGCCGTTTTTGTGTGAATCACAAGATTAACTAGATATGTAGTATTTTGTTGGTTATTTAGCAATCATATCAAGTGCGAAGATGTAATAATGCTCTAAAAGCTTTGTCAACAAGGGCTGACTTCTGGCCTTGTTGGTACGACATCTAAAGTGGTATAGCGCAGGTTTTCTTGAGACGGGACAAGATGAAGGGGACACACACTAGCGATCACCTTGTTGTATCGGTCGCAGAATGCCTGCTCAAAAAAACCACCTTCCAGTAGCCAGGCTGGAAGAACTGCTAGTTCTGATGGCCGAAAAAAGTTTGCCGCTATGCCGTACCTGCACAAGATATCCCACAACATAAAAAAGGTGGGTGCTCGGGCAAACGTTGGCGTGGTGTTCACGGCCTCAAATAAGATGGCTAAACTATGCAAAAGTACTAACCCAGTTGCTGAATGAAGGCTTGGCTGCATGAAGAATCACAGGACACGTTACCTGCCCTGCAAAGAAGGCGTTGTTTACGAGATCCCCCTATCATGTGGTAAACATTACGTAGGGCAAACGGGGCGATGTCTTGATGACCGGCTCAGAGAACATTGCAACAATGTAAGGAAAGGTGGCGACGGCTGGTTAGCCACACACTGTAGCACGTGTGGGTGCGTTCCGCTTTTTGATAAGTGTTCCATTGTCCGTAGGCACCTTGACGAAACCATACGGTTAATCGTAGAAGCGGCAACTATTCACATGCTGGGTGACGATTGTGTTAGTACCCCGTCACTATCTCTAACAAAAAAAGAACTTGATTTCCTCAAGAACTGTTTATGCGCATGCGTGAGTGTTGATGTAATGTATAAATATGTGTGATCCGGATTCGAATAAAAAAATAGCGCTTGTGTGTGTCGCCTTCATCTTGTCCCGTCTCCAGAACACCTGCGCTATACCACTTTGGCAACACATCATTTTGGTTCATAAAAGTCATAAACTTCTCACCACAGGTACGCGTAACGTGGTACATGTGCTGATCACACTCAAGGACACGTACGTGAGCCTGTAAACCATCAAATTTGCTTTTTTTGACGCTGTGTGTCATTTCAATAGTGGAAACAAGAGCACATTTTATGTTTTGAGCAAATTCGGATCGATCCAGGCGTCTACACTGCAAAAGCTTGCCTCACAAATGATCAGCACCGCAGCGCGAAAGCGTCCCGTCATGGCACTGATGCTGCATTGCAAGCTAGAAAAAAAATTAAGAGTTGCCACTCGAGCAAAGGCTCACAATAGTAAGGTCCACGATGGAACTGGCTACGAGTATTGAGAATTTTAGCGCTCTTGATCACCTTGTGTAAGCGCTGCACCTGTTTGAAATATTTTTTGTTGATTTTCTCAGAACTTATATTTCTGGTATTTTTCCGTACGCGAACAGTCGTAACTGTTTTGCTAATAAACATTTTTTGATTAAAACTTGGCCCACTTCCTTATCAACTTAGTAGGCGTGCAATGAACCTCAATAAGCAAAATCGTGCTACAAGGTTTAATATGGCTGCCCGTTATAATAAGGTGCCCCCTAGTGCAAGTGCATACTTTTTGGGTAATTTGATTACTATGTTTTTGTTATTCATCACATCTCATTTGTTTTGGTACATTGCACAGGCCAAAGCCTTTTTCATGTCCCTGCAAAAAAATAAATCTTTTTTATTGAACGGAATTTGAGTTAGGAGTGCTCGCGTAAGGCCCACTTTTAATGACATTTTTAATTATGAAAAAAATAACAAAAAAGTACTTGCTTTAAAATGCTAACATGTGCCTAAAAAGATGTGTTTTATATTGTAGGCTAATAATATTTAGTGATTATCGCTTTTTAAAAAATGTTTTTGCAACACTTGGCCTCATACCTTAAGTTCTTTTTTTTTGCAATGGCTATAGCGGCTACATAACTCCTCGCCCACTTCTTGAAAGTGCTTAGCGTAATTCTTGCCATGGTAGCTCACGCAATTAAAACAGATTGCAGTGATGCAGCGTCTTTCGGTTTCGGTCACTGCTTCGAGATAGCTCGTATATTCGCTAACTTCCCCATATTTCTCAATGGGCATGTGCGGGTTCTGGAAGGGTGTTTCATTGGTGGTATGATTGAAGTACCCTGATATGTATCGCGAAGGCAGTACATAGTGCACAAATCAAACTCTCTTTCGCACTTACCCTGGCGATGCGGTGTACCAGATTCATGACGTCACCAGCAAGCCCATCGAGCTGCTCCTGAGGCTTGGTGAGCTTCATGCCTTGCCTCACGATTATGCGGTACGCCTCCAGGTTTCGCGGGTTGCCCAGCAGGTGGCCTCGGCGGATAGACAGCGCTGGTTGGTCCACCTGCGTCGCACAAATGTATAGCGACAGGCAAATGAATAGGTGGCTATAGTATATTTACATATGAAAGAAGCAAGCGATAAAGAGTGATATAGAAAATGAGCTAGAAGGTGAGGACCATTACAGAGTCATTTTACTTGCTCTTTATGTTTTCCTTGCACCCATAATTTGTCCACATTGTAAACTGGAGTAATCTTGCCATAGGATAATTACTGTCGTATTTAAATTGAACCAATATTTGTACTGATACACGTATAATGAGCCATTAAATTATTACATATCCCGCAGGCAGCTGCACTTTCGTCGGTGAGATCGAATGTTTCTGGCCTGACTCATACGAAGCAGTTCTTGGGTAAAATACTTGTAGGTTCGAAGTAAGTTCTTTTTTACGTGCTTCTTGCCACATTTCATATTTTAGCCTCTCGAACTTCGGAATTTTTACTTAAATATGAAAATAATAATAATAATAATAATAATAATAATAATAATAATAATAATAATAATAATAATAATAATAATAATAATAATAATAATAATAATAATAATAATATCTGGGGTTTTATATCCAAAAACGAAGATACGATTACGAGAGCCGCCTTAGTGGAGCGCTCCGGAAGTTTTGACCATCTGGCGTTCTTTAACGTGCACTGACATCGCACTCCACACGGGCCTCTAGGATTTCGCCTCCATAGAAATGCGACTGCCGCGGCCGGGATCGAACCCGCGACCTTCGGGGCAGCAGCCGAGCACCGTAACGACCCAGGCGGACTGAAATAATAAAATGGGCTAGAGGTACCTGCGTAAAGCAGCACATTGCAGGTTGCGCGTTGTTTTTTAGTTCGAGTGAGGAAATATTTGATGGACAAATTGGACAATATATCAGCAAAAACTCGCACAGAAATAGTACTTTGTCTGCGACAGTGAAATGACAAATGAACGATTTTAAGCGTGAATGACAGTCGCACAATGACTGCGCATGCTTGAGGTGCCCAGTGAGCGTTTGCACCTATGGGAAAATCGCGAACTGCAATACGTTCGAGGCGGATGTCCGAGTAACAGCAAGTCGTTACGATGCGCATGGGCGTGCTGAGGGGCCCACACTCGATACACAGACATCTTGTCAGCACCTCCTGCATCACTCGGCTATCTGCCGTGAACATGTCAACACCGTTCGTGATGTTCTTATACGTGGAAGCATTCCATGAGGTAACCAAAAGGGATTCGTCCCTGTGTATTTGTCACACGGGCTTGAATTGCTTCCTTCTTGCAATTCATTGCAGCATCCAAATCATTCAAGCACTCCAAGGTGCTTTTTATGCTTTCATGATTTCTCTTGATGGTGACTTCACTTGATGGTGAACGATTCCGTGCACGACTAATGATGTGCTGCTCAAAACAAAGACATCATGCTTATTAGTTTCACGCCATAATGAAAGCCCAAGGTTCAAGCATGAACTGTGCCAGGAAGCATTAAAAGAGCTTACGCGGAAATATACATCTATAATAAAATTTCTTGAGCAAGTTAGTGACATTTCCTAAACATGACTTTTAGGCACTCGGACATCGAGCGCAGCGAGAAAACACACAGACACACCATTTGTCTGTGTATCTCGCTGCGTCTGTCGTTTTAGGAGCTTAACCGCCATATTTACGATATACATCACCTTCTTAACAAATTTCGAAATGTGAACAGCGAATAGAAGGTTCTGAAGGGGACGAGACAAGAGAGGCAAAGAGCGCTGACTTCCAACTAGTTTTATTTTTGATAAAACATCGCCTATATACAAGGCAGAAAGGGGGCGAAACAAGAAAAGAAAAGATGGACAGGTACTCACATTGTTGCCAGATCATCTGAAATGCTTCGAGCGTGTCACCACGTAGGCCCTAAAGCGCAGCCACGTAGTCCAATTCTTGATTTGAAAGTGGACTACATGTGGCATTGATGTCAGCACTTGTTCATTCTTTTCTTGTCTCGCACCCTTTCCCTTGCCCTGTATATATGCTCTGTTTTATCAAAATAAAACTAGTTGGAAGTCACGCTCTTTGCCTCTGTTGTCTCGTCCCTTTCTAAACCTTCTATGCGCTGTTAACATTTCAGAAATGAATCCACACCAACTTGCCCAAGCGTCAACCCTTTCAAGCTACATTGCTTAACACAGAGCCATATGGATTCTGGTTTGGGCGAGATACCTTTCAGGTGGCCCTCAATAAAACAGAGAATATCGGCCCTGAGTCATTCTGCTAAGAGACGGAACACAAAATTTCTCTAGATCAGCACTTTTCTCACCGTGATGATGTTGCGTGATTGGTTGGCGAGATCGGGCCCGTATGAGACTGAGAACACGGTGGACTCGCCAAGTGCTCTGGTGACAAGTCCAGCGACCATCTCAACAGCCGGTTCCGTGGCCCGCACGCTTGGCCACGTGCGCAGACCCAAGTCAGCCAGCACCCGCTTGAGGGGCCGCACACCGACGTCCACCATGCTCTCTGGAGACATTGCATGGTGACATGTTTTTTTTTTCTACGTTCATCTTCATCCCTGTTCAACTTCGCCGCTAGTCTACGATATACATTCGCTACTGAAATTTCGGCGTGGTATACGATCCTGCTAGCCGAATGTTTGTAACTGCCAGAAAGCTAATTAAACATCAACCTGCTAGACAAGCAAGCACCAAGCCAACGTTTGTGCCAAGCGCCAACGTCCATAGCTCTTCGTTATTAGTAGTTTTCTGCAGCTGGAGCCGTTTCAACTTTACCCATCTCCATAGCTTCTTGTTCTGCTCAAGTGACCTTCCCTACCAAAAGGATGAAGCGCTACTGGAATCATTCTATCTTTCTGATACTCACCACCAATTTTCAGTATTCAGGCTGTTAACAAATCAAATGACTCGTTGATTGAATCAATAATCTAAATTTGAGGGTTCTTATGTTCCGAAACCATGCTATCGTTATGGAGAACGCCATAGTGAAGGACTCCAGAAATTTCGGCCATCTGGTGTTGTTTAACGTGCACTGACATCGCACACGGGCCTGCAGTATCTCGCCTTCATCGAATTAGGACGGTCGCTGCCTGGGTCAAACATGTGACATTCTGGTCAGCAGCCAATATAAGCAATTAGGACGACCCCGATATTTTATGCAGCAGCAACAAAAACAGGAAGCACAAGCAGATTCGTCCGTATAGCGGTGTGCCGCTTCGCAAGAGACTACCCCGATCTGCGTTGAAAACTCATCTTGAGGACATGGTGCCATCAAAAATATGATCAATAATCATTTGTTGGAATGCTACGATATGAGTATGAGAGAAACCCTCCTGAGGGACTGCGAATTAACTTTGACCACCTGGGGTGTCACACGCGCTCCTGTATTTAAGTACGCGTTGTTGCATTTCGCACGCAACGAAGCCATGTCGCCGTTGCAGGGAATCTAACCAGCGCCCTCGAGCAGAGAAACCTGACATGTTACCTGCTAAGTTTCCACGGTGGGTGGGCGAAACATGAAAGATAGAAAGAAGAATTTATACATAAAATATAAAGCATGCGCTGACGTACACGTGTACAGAATAAAGCTGCAGGGACTGACGTGCCGTCAATGTTGTGGTAATCTAAGAATTCACTTTCTATGTTATTTCATTAATGCGCCTTTTGCAAAGTACCAGCCGTAACACTAACGTTTTAGATGATTAGCTCGCTGTTTACAATTTACATGTATATGATCGACAAGAACGGATAAAACTGGGCCATACGAATCGTTACGTTACAGCAGCCTTTTCTGAAATGAATAAACGTGCGCGAACAAATTAACTATCTTATAGTGTCCATAAAACTGAGATTGAACATCGTAATCAATGCGCAGTCAGTAATCGAGTAGAAGCGCGTAACACAACATGTTCGCATGACATACGCAGATATACTCAGATTGAGAGTTTCTTGGAATAGTAACAGTAGTGTTTCGGATGCTTACGCACTTAATGTGAGCCCTGCGCACAGGAGGGACAGAATGCTGCTGGGGTAACACAATGACTAGTGCTCACCTTTCTGTTCGCAGCCTCGTATGAAGTTGACCAGCTTCTTGATGATGGACATGTTGTGCGGAGTCTCATCCCCCCAATGGCCCGGCACTTTCAGCTGTAAAATGTGTGGCGAAACATTCAGCAGATTTATGTGCAGGATATATTTTGAAAGAAAGAAAGTGATAATGCTTTTTAAGGAAGGGCCTAATCTTACGGCAATCAAAGCCAGTCGCATAGAGCACTCATTTTAGAATGTTTAGAAGATATTTCAAGAACGCAAAATCGGTGCAACGCTACGGAATTCGATCGCAAAAAGTTGAAGGCGTCCTCGTAAACTTTACGCAGCGGTCCGATGGCAGGTAACGATGGCAAGCATTCATTATAAGGCAAAAGTAAAGTATTGCTCCAGAATTCAGAAGGACCCTACCGCTGCAATCTAACTTTCACCCCATTTATTTCATCGGTGATGCCTTTAGGGTTACTTTCACAGACCTTTTCGTGTGACACGAAATTTCAGCGAATGGCGGTGTGTTCGGTATCACTTGACAGCATAACTTGTATAATAATCCGGAATTTTATATGGAACATAATAATAATAGGCCTGATCAAAAAGTAAAATGAAGCTTTACTGCACCGAATGTACAGACGTTTTAGTGCCTAATTTGTGTCAATTTATAATTTTACGTCACGCTTTACCTGCGCTACTTCGGCGTTATAGAAGGTGTAGTGTGCTGCTGTTGCGGAAATTTTCCGTAATATGCCTAGAACCTCCACGCTTTCTACTCTAAACGTTTCACGTTTAGTTCCAAACGCAACCCAGAAGCACATACAAGCTCAGCCCACACGCATCACCTCCGCACTAAAAAAAAAACAATGGCACAGGTATTCCCCCCGATCACGTAGGCTCATAGCCATGAAGTCAAGCGCTGCGCGTTGAAGATACATTTGACTTTTTCCATAGAAACGACTTTTGAAGCGAAGGTTGTATTGACTGACCTGGGAAGCTGGTGGTGGTGATGTTAATAAAGAAACCCTCCTCACTCTCAACTGGCGCGCCCCAAAGAAATAATAAATAAGCAAAACTAAACCAACTTTCCTCCCAGGCTCTGGGTTCAACCCGGCTCGCCCCGCTCCAAAATCGAGTACCTCGACCACTAAGCCACGCACCCATGCTTGCCCAAGGTGAGCTGAAACGCGTTCTATCGACGATGAAGGGAAAAAAAAGAATTGGCAAGTTCTCATTAATATTGCGTTTAACAAAGCAAACGAGCCCTTAAACGTACACTTCTTTCCTTCATGCAGTGTAAGTGTGTATCTTAGAGGCTGTATTGGTAAAAATACGCTGTGGGCCAAAATGATAATTTTTGCGAACTTTTTTTATGGTGGTCAGCTACACTAACCACTATGCATGAAAGGGGTTAACGTCGGGTCTCATACTGTACGGGACAAAATTCACCATAAAGTTACGTTATATGCCAGTACTGTCAAAGCTCGTTAATTTGAACTCGGTTAATTCAAACTTTTATTTAATTCGAACTGGTGCCCCGGTTCCGGCACAGCCATGTGTATTTCTATGGGGGAAAACTCCCGATAATTCGAATGCGTCGGCATCCACAACGGTTTATTCGAACTGGGATCTCCTGGTTTTCATTGCTCCTCGCAGAAGTCAGCCCAGAGTGATCACAATGTGTTGCAAAACCAAATCAAACCAAATGCACTAGAGACGCAAAACAACGACAAAGCAGCACTTCTCAGCAGATGAGAATTCCGACGCTGCGCAGGAGCTCTTAGGCAAGCTGCGAACGATCTACTCGTGGAATTGCGACAGAAGAAACGCAAGCCAATGCAAATTACTGATTACTTTTAATTTTGATTGCGTTAGCTCTGCTATGCAAGTAAACGTGTTTTGCAGCACAAATAGCGTCATATATTTAGCATTAAGGCTCACTGCTCTCATGAATGAATGTCACTGGGTGTTTCTGGCGTATCACCGACTCATAAATTAATTCTGTTCGCTATTAGAGCTCCATGAAATTAATTTACATCACCTGCCACAAACGCGTAATAGCGCCTAGTTCGCGATAACTAGTTCAGAGGTAGCTTTTTTGGATTCTGCCCGCACAGGGCGCGATGTACGTTCATTCTAGGGCCCGCCCGCTAGTTCAAGCTCCGCTTGATTGAAACAATTTTACTGTCACCTTCGAGTTAGAATTAACGAGCTTTTACCGTAACGCCTTTTTCTGTTTGATATGAAGGTATTACAACCGATAATAACAGCTCTACTGGAGCAATGCTGGCCAGGAAAATGATATCCGCGATATCATGTCCGACGACGAATCCACGATTCCACATGTTACTGAAAATGTCAGTGACACAAGCGACATCGAAACAGATGCAGATGCTACCGTCACTGTTCAAACGGTTCCCGTCTGGAGTACAAAACATCGGATGCGTCTGCATGCTGCTAATATTTTCATGACTGCGCACTGGCACCTGGCATCCTTGAAACCGACAGCCCTACCCCAATTGGCATTTTCGGCCTTTTATGAACGCTTGAGTGGATTTAGAAGATTGTGTTTGATACTGATCTGTACGCGCAGAAAAGAAAACAAATACTATATTTGATCCCCAACAAGGTGCCTACAGCGAAGCGAGGATGCGGGAAATGCAGCACCAAAGGCACAGCCATCGACTACAATTTGGCTGCGTGAAACGTCGGAAGAGAAAATAACAAAAAAGCGTCTCTCTGAATAGCAGGAAAACGTAATTTTCAAAGGGGAAGAGGAAGGTATGGCGCTACATTGCAAAGGACCGCATGTTAAATATGTACTGTATCGGAGACCCTCCGGCACGGTTTCAGCAGTACTGACCACCTACTGGAGACTTTATCACATGGAACTTTTTTGTTTCATGTGTCCAATATGTTTTTGTAACCTTCTTTCTAACAACTCTTCCGTAAAAACTGAATTTTTAAAGCAAAGACAATTTGTTTGCTTCAAAGAGTTGAAAAGGATGAGCTAGTTGCCTCGACAGAGCATGATAAGACGACAAAACAACAGTTGATTAGTAGCAAAACGCTCACGCATCACTTAAATATTCTCAAAGAGATTGTGTGTCTAGTATTTTTTTTTAATATGCATCGAATTTATTTAGTTCGGAGCGCGTAAGTGCAGCTGATAGATGTGGAAACGTATGTATGTCTTGCGTTATTTTCGAACTATATTAATGAGTAGCCTGTACAGTTTCACTGAATTTGGTGTCATAAGTGCTATTCATATTGAAAATTGACGTCTAACGCACTGTTTCTAATATACAGGGGGGGCGAAAGAAAAATACATTATTTGTTTCTATGACCACCGCCAATAGATCCATTTATTGATTCATAATGCCTTCCTGGTCACAGCGGTGCATTTATCTTCATTATCCTCTATTCCGACATCACATTTAACAAAAAACTTGACATCAGCACTTTTTATTTAAAAAAAAAACTCATTTGACGCATCAATTTAACAGGCAGCTACCGCCACCTGTCGGCAAAAAGTTAACATTTACAGAGATCAATAATGGCCTCGCAGCTTGCCAACGGGCAGGCTACTGCGAAAATTTCGGAGGCTATGCATCACAGTACTGCTTGTCATTTCCCTCTAAAGGTGGCGACAGTAGTTCATCGACCTACCTCTACGAGCACCCTTTAAAGTCCAATTCTAGGATTTCACGTGCCAGAACCAGCTTATCATGATCGGACACGTCATAGTTCGGGGATTCCGGATTCATTTAGTCTACCTGCGGTTCTTTGACGCTTCCTTAAAACTAAATAGACGGTGTTCTGGAATTTAACCTCCATCGAAATGCGGCCGCGGTGTCTGGGAATCGCACCCGCGTCTTCGTGCTTAGTAGCGCAGAACATTATCGACGAAGCCACCACTGCGGGTGACGAGCGCACTTATCGTTGTTTCCGTTTTGTTCGACCCAATTAAAGTGTTTCACGTTGGACTACTGCCTACTGCCTTCGTCAACGTCACGACCACGTGAAAATATCTCTGCATTCTGCCGCGCTGCAAAAGAATTATTATAAATGAACAGGAACAAGGGTAAGTCACTGCATTTGTCGTGACAGTTGCCGTTTTAGATGGAAAAACCAAAACGTTTCGTATTGCGCTCACGCCCCTCTTACTATTTGCATTTCAATGTTCCCATTTGCGGAACGTACCGTTCTTTCAGTGAGTTCAGTTTATCGAGAAATGTCGAAACTTTTCAATTCTTCCAACATTAAGTACAAACGAGAGATGTCTGCGGAAAGAGGAAAAAAAAAGAACTACAGGACAAATTTACAGGTGCCACTTATTGTAAATACGAAAAGCATAACGACGACTCGACGACAATCCGACGGCGTTGTCAAAGCGCGCCAAGCGTCCCAACAGGCTCGCATGCCCGAAGGAGATTCTTAAAGAAATAATAGGCGCTGTGGAAATGTCCGAACGTTATCAAAGACCTTCTATTTCGCTTGATGACGCAGGCACCACCAAACCTAAGACTATATGGCAGTGACACCGTTTTTTTCGTAGAGAGTGAGTTCCTAAATAATGATGCAAAACGCCAGATCCTGATTTCCTGTAGTGGTATCATTGACACTTGGATATATTACGTCGGGCCTCTTACAGAGGAAATTTCGAATTACTCGCCATGGTACTAGGTACTTCTTGCTGACGGACGTCAGTGATGTCCCCTAAAGCATCATTATGCTTTTCTGTCTACAGATTCCCTGAAAAACTAGTGGCTGTATCGACAGATATGTAACGTAAAGGTCATGGTGCGAAATTTTTACTTGACAGTGTCGCGTATACAAGAGATGACAAAAATTCTTGTACAGGTGGTGTCGTAGGAACCAGCGACACCCCAGTTCAAGGATTTCACGTCCCTTCGAGTCAGTGGCGTAGCCAGGGGGTGGCACACCGGGCACGTGCCCCCCCCCCCCTCCCCCCCCCCCCGAAATTTTTTTCGCCATGGCATCCAGAGCGAAAAATGACCATTTCAGGGCGGTGCACCCCCGAAATGAAGGAGGTGCCCCCCCCCCCCCCCCCCCCGAAAAAAATTTCTGGCTACGCCCCTGCTTCGAGTCCAATGAACTTCTTCCTTAATTGAATATCCAATGCTGTTCTAAGGCACAGGAACCACCTCCTAATTGGCGGAGTGATGTCTCAAATTTGAGGCTGTTTTATGGAGTGATTTACCTTGTCGGTGGAGGGGTGCGTTGTTGATGTTGCCGTATTAGTATAAGAAGAAAAATAATGAAAGCTCCTATGGTGTAGCTTTTCGAGCGTCGGATATTGGTACGAGAGGCCCCGAGTTTAAGTCGTGCAGCCGCAATAATATATATGTATGTTTATTATTTTATCCTGCTCACATATGTACGGCACTTAAGTTACTTGTACGCACATGGGCGCGCGCGTGTGTTTGAAAGTCACGTCACCATGGCATAGGTCGGCAATCTCGCTTATGAGTCGACTCACTGAGACTCAATCAGACTGAAATCGGGCCGGGAGTCTGAGTCTGAGTGGGTACGGGTGAGTAATATTTTGGTGAGTTTGAGTCTGAGTGAATACATTTGAGGGAAAGTTTAGTAAGTCTGAGTGAATTGGGATGAAGAAGCTATAAGTGAGAGGGAGTCCGAGTGAGCCCTAAGAGCAAAATACATTTTGTGAGTGAGTCTGAGGGAGCTCCACCTTTTATTGCCGAACTATGGTCCTATCTAACCATCTACAACATTACTATCAGCCGTATATCGGCTTATGTTTATAGTCAAGTATATTCACACATATTTCAACGTACTGGCGTTCGTGCGCCACCTCAGTATTGATCAGACGCGTGATTTACGGAGGAGGGGGGGGATGCCATGACTTCCCCCCCCGCAAACTCTTTCACCTGAAGTTTTTCATAAGAAGTACCTCGTGTGAGTCGCCTATTTCATAAAGCTGTCCTCGCTGCATTGAAACCACTAATAACTCGTATTTTGAATGTACAAGATGAAACAGAGTATTGTAGAGCGCCGATTATGTAAGATATACGCGTTAAAGTGCTTGACACCACGATAGAAAAAGCTAATTTTACATTAACGGACTCATTAGTCGACCCACTTAGATTCAGATCGGGTGGTGAGTCTGAGTCTGAGCGAGCCCGGGTGAGCAATATTTCGGTGAGTTTGAGTCTGACTGAGTCCGGTTGAGAAAATGTTTAGAGTCTGTGTGAGTCCGATTCAGGAAAATTTTGACGAGTCTTAGTCCGAGTGAGCCCTCCGAGCAAGATATATTTCTTGAGTGAGCCTGAGTGAGCTCCTACTTTTTTCGCCGACCTATGCACAATCGATGGCGAATCTTCCACCAAGCCAGGATTTGTCGTACTAGTCAGAGAAGCACTATTCGCATACAAAAGGTGCACGTTTGGTGTCACGACCGCTATTATCTAGCATATTTGTGAAGGCAGTCTACTGAGGGAATATTCATGCTTGGACGGTGCAATATGTAAAGAGCTGACAAATTGTAAGTACGTGGACGAGCCAGAATTTTGCTAGATGCTCATGTGATAAAGCAAGAATACTTTTAATGAAAAAATGCACGCCCTCTGCGTAAGCGCAAACTATTTTCATTCTTTCGACATATACGTATAGGTTATCAAGAAAAGTACGCATGTCATGTATCTACGTTAAAGACAATCAGTAATAAGTTGAGAGAGAAATAAAATATGCTAATGACTTGACCTAACGCTGAATAGTATAGCAATGGATTATTCTATTCAAAATTCTGTTCCCCACGTTGACGGCAAGCACCGTTTCAGGCGAGCGCCTTACTTTACTGAGTGGCCTCCCATAGAGCCATACGTTTTATTATTCGTATCACCAGTTATCACGCTGTTGTGTGAATCATGTGTAGTTTCCGCAACGGCAGCGTTTACAAGCAACTTGAGACCCTTACAAGTTGCTTAGCGTAGATAGATCAATAGGGCACCTTTTCTTCGCGAATGAGCTCATGTAACTTCCTGGCAAGTTGAGCTGTTGAAATAAAAAGTCACAGTTTCACCGCAAGGGTGAAGCAATGAATGCGATAGCAAAAAATTGTAATGTTATACGAAGTGAGGCTGGCAGCTAACTCTTTTTGGATCCGATCTCACGCAACTCTAGAAAACGCTTGTTTAAGAGAATTCTCTTCGCGTTGAGAGCGCAGCACGCAGAAGGGTACGCCGGCCCGGCCGCTGAGAAGGGGAGATGAGAAGGGGAGATAAAGCGCGCGCCCGCGCCCGCGCTCGTAAAATCGAACGTCGCCCCCCCCCCCCCCCCCGTCCGCTGTCGGCCGCCGAGAAGGGGAGATAACGCGCGCGCCCCGCTCGTAAAATCGAAGGTCGCTCGAGGGACCCCCCCCCCCCCCTCGCGTCTTTTCACGCTCACGAACGACGGGCGGGGCCGGTTATATATATACATATACGGCAAATGATGCCGACGCCGACGGCGAAAACCAGCCGCGAGTGTCCATAATTAATTGCTATCGCGACTTGGTAGAGCGCTCAGTATAATCTCTGCTAATGTTTCCAGCGTCCTTGTAAAAAAGAAGACGCCTTGTACTAGATTTACTTCAGCACCTGGAAGGGAATACTGATGTTCATTAAACAACTACTACTGTTGCGTATTGAAAACGGTATTTCAGTATAAACTGTCTTTTTTTAATTTACTAGCCGTACGTGCAAAATAGTAGCACATTGGCAGAGCGACCAGTTTACGGAGTACGCTGGCATTTCGTGGGCCCTTACACCAGTGGTACCTCCTGCATTGAGTCACTGTCAATATACGGTCGTGCTGAGTTTACCTTCGATGAAGGACATCAGGCCGGCTTCTATCCGCTCCCTGATCTCGAGGCTGTACGAGTTGCGGGCTGCTCCTGCCACGACGGGGTTGTCGTTCAGCCAGCCCTGACAGGTGTACGTGTAGAAGTCATCGCAGGGGCCCACTTCGTCGCTCTTGTTCACCGACTGGGTGATGCGTTGGGCTGCACGACGACAGTCGGTTACAGGAGAGATGCTCGGTTATGACTGCCGTTAATTGATTAGGGGGCTACACAAGATAATACATTTGACTTCTTCTATAGAGTTCACTTTATCCATTTGTGCGCCTGCAGTAGTTTACGGTAAAAGATGAGTTACGTCACAAGGCGTTCAGCCACCACGGTGGTCTAGTGGTTATGGCGCTCCACTGCTAACCCGAAGGTAGGGGGGATCGGATCGCCGCGACGGCGGCCGCATTTACTATTGAGACGAAAATGCTTGAGGCCCGTGTACCTTCACTTAGGTACATACTAAAAAACCCCAGGCGGTTGAAATTTCCGGAGCCCTCCACTAGGGCATCCCTAGTAATCATATCGTGGTTTTGGGACGCTAAACCCCAACAGTTGTTATTACCAGCGGTTTTTCAACGGGCGAGTTCCTCTAACCGAATTTCGAGTTCCAGCGGTCAAGAAGAGACGTCCGCTTGTAAAAACGTCGTTTCCAGCGATACCCTGTGTTCACGAGTATAACATCTCTTCAAACATGCATTTTCCTCTGAACTTCTGCCTTTTTTTTTCTTTTTTTTATTTCTGGCTGAGAAGGAACTCTTGCTTTCCTGTGGAAAGTGGCACAAGCTGTGGTCAATAAAACTAATGACCTTGCGGCAAGCGGCCAAACGCAGTATCTATCAGCCACCACGCACCATTGAAAAAATTCGTGAGCCGTTCAACTCTGTGAAGGTGATTGACCAGCGACGCTGCGAAGCACACGGCACAGAGGTGACACATAATTTAAATGAAAGGTACAGAAAGGCACAGGATATTAATGAAAGGTACGGAAAGTGATTGTGATTCGCTGGCGGGGCTAATAAAGCTGCAGATATTGTAGCTTTTACCATGCTACTCTCACCATGACTGCAACATTTATTTTTTCTTTGATACAAATTTACTGATGCGGTAAAGTAAACCATATCGCAAATCTCAAAGTCACTTTCGAAATAAACGCATGCTCCTTTGAAGGAATTCCGCCTATATTTTGCTGATCTTGGAGTACAGAAGGCTATTTCATATTTATTTATTTATTTACTTTTCTATTCATGTTTATTCTCGCGAAATTAATTGTTCATCAATTTACATCTTCATTTTTTAATTATTAATGTGTGTCTGGCTTCGCTTGGCATTCCGCGCACGATCTTGAAGAGCCATTTCAGCAGCATTTCGTATTTAATTTTTATTTGCCCACAGACAACTTTGGTTTCAGCGGACAAGATAAATACACTTTTATTTTGCCCGAGTTTCTAAGCGAAGTATTCAGCGTTTCCTTTTATGAATATTCGCACATTACCTGTTACTTTAGTATTTAATTCTTCTCGGTTCAATGATTACTGCTGGAATCTCGATGATTAAACGGCATATGTCGAAGTTAAGTGATAACTAGAGGCCGCATTTTTAGATTTTTAAAAAAATCGCGCTTTTATGCTCCGAAAATAGGTAGGAAAAACAACGTTTTAGGCCTCCAACCTCGTAAATATAAGCCCAATAAATTTTTACATAAATGCAAATAATTTAAAACAAAGACGTCTGCGACCTGCATCTACAACAGGAAAGCAGTAAATATCAGTTATGATGGCACGAAGGCATCAACAGTTGAACATAGCCCTGCAGTTGTCATTTTCCGCGCATGGTTTGCTAAACACGGTCTCTCTTTTTATTCTGTAACACGGTTAGTCAAGTGCCCACTGTCGAAACCAGACAAGCGACGTACTGATATTAAGGCTATGCATTTAAATATAAATTGGGAACCCAGTTAATGTAGCACAGGTATTTAGAAATTCGAAGTTAACGTACCTACGATATAGTGAATTAATGAGTGAATCCATCGGTGTAACAGAGGTTGCTTCTGGACCTTAATTTTACTGTCTCGGATTCGACAATACTAAACCGAAGAAATACGTAACAAACATACATCATTGCTCAAAGAAATTATATATATGCGGAAAACCACTCAACCATAATGTGCGAATTAAATCTCCCAAAGCGCTTTCGTCGGTTTTTATTTTCTAAAGTTCCCGCCTATTTTCTGCAGTTTCTGAATTCGATGAACATTCAAGTTTGCTATTTTAAGTTTGACATATGTTCACTACTTTAATTTTGACTAACCTACAAGTGTGCTTTTTCTGGAGGCAGACGTTTTTCTGTGGAGTGACAATATCGTTTCTTACTTTTTTTCCACGTTAAAACCCGTTTTACGGGTGCACTGGTTCGCTCTGTGACACTTTTGTTGCACTCGATACGCAAAGAATGTTTTCGAGTCGTAACGAACACCAAGGGGACGAATGAGTGCAGCACTACAAAGGTGCACACTACAAAGTGGCCGTAAGTTCTTATACGTCCGTATCTAACGCTCAATATTTGTTTTAATTTGTACCCACTTATATTGTAACCCTTACCTTCTCTGACGCATGCGTTGGACGAACAGGAAAATGCAGCCTTCGGTTGTTGCAGGTGATCTACAAAAGAAACCAGTCCCACGGTTATGCGATAACGAGCTATATATCTTTTTGAAGCATCTATATACCTCAATGCTCATTTATGTGAGGAAGCATTTTCCAAAAAAAAAAAAAAGAGAAAGGAAAATGAATTCAATCAAGGACTTTTAGCATATTTATACCCGCATCGCGAATGCACATTTGTACTCGTGATTCGCATTTTTCACTCGGTGTGTGCGAGTGCCCAGCAATGCATTTTCTTTTGCAATGCAGTTTTTGCGTTCTACTGTGAGTTAAACGCTACTTCCATAGACCTTTGTAGTTTCACTTTGCACAAATGGAAGGGGGGTAATTCCTCTGTCAATTTTAGCAGTCATAGGAGTCAGTGGTATATCATGGGGCTCCCTAAGAAAATACGATGAAGCAGTTATACAAAGCTTATGCCGCCTTGGCAACGCCTTTGTTCGGAATATTGCACCTCATGCCAGCCCCCCGGACAACATTTCTAGGAATGCGATTCCATGACCCATTTACGAAGAAATTGACCAATATGTCCGCATAACTACGTATTTACCTTACTTACCGACTGCGTTTGAAGACTTCCCCCTTTTCTCTCTTTAGAGTAATTGCAAAGCGTAGCTTCTAAAAGGCGATAGTGAGTGTAAACGCTGCTCATTTTTTCAAAGCGCTCGTGGTTTTGCTATCAGACGTGTGGTTCAAAGATTACGAAATATTCTCGCTTACCTGTCTTCGTCTCGTTTGCGATCTGTAATCGTTTTGATACTGAAAGCAAAAAAAATGTCGTAATTAGGACTATGTCCATGTATTGGAAAGGTATTACTTTCCACATATCGAAAGTAAGTGGAGGCACCAGTTTGGAAAAATTCTTGCATCAGGCGTGAATAAAATTGTGGGCCAGTAGTGGCGCACCTCGTTCTCAGATGCCTCATCAAACTGAAAAATTTGACCGTCGGCGGCCACCGTGCCGCGGCGTCGGTGACGCATGATGCAAAAAATTATCAAATTATCATCACCTGATGACGTCACCACATCATCATGACGTCAAAGATCGCAAAAAGTTGTGACGTGATCATGACGTCACAAGTCGTGACGTGATGTCATTTGGCGTAACGCCACACGATGCCGTTGTGGCGCCCGCGTTCGGGCGCCGAACAAAGCAGGAGAGCGCGTGACCTCCAGAGAAGAAAAAGAAGAGGGCACTTGGCAGTGGCGCATGAAGCCACGGCTCGTGTTCCCCTCCCTTTCGCTGTTTACAAACACAGGTCCTCAGCGGCTTCCGGTGTTGTCCGCCGGCGCATCCTAGTAGCACTGGCGGGGAACAAAAAGCCTTAGCGAGTAGCCCGCCCATTTTCAAAACTTATCTCCCTGTGACTGGCCAAATATTTCAAATATGTTTCCTTCTAAGCTACATACAACAGTATAAGAGTGAGTCCTTAACTTTAGGCGCCTTTCTCTTACCTGAAAGCGGAAAAAAGAGTTTTTCTTTACTCTATAGCACAACTTAAAAAAAAAAAACAAGCTTTCTGTATTGGCGATTGAAAGTGCTAATGGAAGATACCGGAAGTTTCTTGGGAAGCAACACGTGCTGCTGCTATTGCAATCTTTAAACAGAGCGAAAAGGCGTATGCATCGACTGAGAAGAAAATCATGGCTTTCGCGTTCGAACCGTCTTAGGAGAACGCACAAGGGGCCATGTGGGTTTCTTTCGTGCATTTTATGCACCCCGCCTCGAGTTCTTACGTTCCTCCAGTCTAACTGGATTCATTCAGACATACGGGGTCATGCTCATTGCTCGTTTTTTAAATTTTGTTCTGCTTTATGTGTGCCAGTTATGTATGATATTCGTTCGTTTTCCTACATTAGTCAAAGACCAGCATAACTTTCAGCATTCCAGGTATGCATGGAAAGTAAGTTATTGTACTTTTATAAATGGTATTAGGGCATTAATTAAAAGATTGCTCACCAGTGTGTTTGACGGCGACTGTGGTGACGCTCACGGACACTGTCAGCAGACTGAGAACGGCAGCCACCGACGCACAGAGAATGATGTATCGCTTGAAGGTCCACCTGCGGCTGTTCGTTCAAGATGAGATTAAAAAGAATGAAACGAGGTGGGAATAATGGGGCCCACATATCCTTATTTCCACGTTACGAAAGAGTTACAGCATGAAGTCCACAGCTTAATAAAGTTCAGGCATATCTTTTTTTTTTATCGTGTCCTCTCCTACGTTCAGATAACACGGACATGCGACTGATAGTCTATAGACGGTTGGCGGGGAAATGAAATGATTGTGACCAGCACACTCTACTATTGGCTTCATTCTGATACATCCACACAATTCGTAGTCGCTGCCTGTTTTGGCAAACTGTGCCTTTGTTCATTCACTCAACTTGGCCGCGTAAAACGTATACATTGTATCCAACATTGAATTGGCACACTGAACTATGAAGCAGATGACAACATTTCGATATCGTCTATTAAAGAAAGAACCATAGTATGCGACATAATGAGTACAAAAGTGTACGTTCACAAATCATAGTGAAAGGAAATGTTGGTCTTGGTTTCATCCCACGGCTTGAAGGGACTGTCCACCGCTCGGAAACATTTTTCTTACTGTGGCGAAAATGAGAAGATCGTTCATCACATCGGCAGCAATGAGCATGATTTTGTTCCACAAAAAAAAATGAATTATAATTTTAAGTTGACGTCGAAAGTCGACAAAGAATGACCGCTAGCGTCACCAAACAGCGATGTGGTTCAATATATTGGCAGGACAAGAAATCCTCACAGGTAGACTCATTTTGCGTAAAAACAAACATGTTTAACTTGAAATTGTATTTTACGCACTTGAGGCAGCTTTAGGTTGCGCCAGAGAGTAATTATTGCTTTTTTCCTCACGCGTTCAGAGAGGCACTCGGTGGCGCTGCCGGCGGAGCGTTCGCCTGTCTGTATACCTGCCTGCCTACGGCGGCGAAACGCGAGCACTGCGTCCGGCGCCACTCATAAGAAAAAAATTGTATTCGGCGAATAGCAGCGTGACTGACTTCAGGGAAATTTTCGAACCATGCCCGTGAGTCCAACGTAATCTAGTAACGTACCACGAGTCCTCATGAGTAAAGTGCACACCAGTCACCAAGGTGCTACATTGAAGAAGATTTTGCCATCACGTTCCGCTTCACCAGGGCGTCCATGCTGGCTCTCATATCGCATATACAACACAGAACACCTAAACATAACTGAAGACAGCAGGAACCTTCTGTTCTTTTGTGAAGCACGTCTCATGTTCGTTTTAGCAGCACGTTTGGCGTGAGTGGAACCACTACAGTTCGTTTCACAACGCCGGCATACCAGTGTTGCTGGAACAGACCAACTTTTCCGCTCGACCGCTGTGGTTTTCCAGGCAGACTAAACAAAGCTGGAGAAACCATGGTAATAATACTTTATCTGGCAAACTGCGTGCTTTAAACGGCCACTACGGTATTTGTTTTAATATTAAACAAAAATTGATGAAGTCTGCAAAAAGAGCGCGCGGTTTAAGTTTGCGAATTTCACCGGCACTACAGTCGTCATCGCCTCCACCAACCAGTGTTGTGGGCACTCATCACACCACTGGAAGAAGACCAAACGTAGATCGAAAAATTCTGTTTTAAAAATTTCTACTCACTTTCCAGAGAAACCGCTGCAAGGTTCGACACTTCAGACGGTACGCTTTTTATTGCGATACAAAATAGAAAAGTGATGAAGGACGGTAGACAGTCCCTTTAAATGAGGCAATAAACTACTCAAAAGTTATTCCCTGTGTAGTAATAAGTATATACGAGGAAATGTATGTTAAGCTTTCAATTTGCATTGAACCTGTTAATCAATCACAATTTTAGTTAATATATTTGCCTGCGCTTTATCAGCGTTCTGTGCTTTTCACAATACATCGATAGCCAATAACCACACTTCTCTGCTCCCTTTACCCTAGCGTAAGAGATTCATAACGCTCAATGACTCCTTAAGGAAATTGCGTCATTTAAAGAAGATGCTGCTAAGAAAAAAAATGGTTAACTATGGTAGCGTGTTATCATTTACGCTATCGAGGTTACTCCGCGCGTCTTACATTCTACAATATAGCGTGCCTAACGAGCGCAAGCTGCACTGCAAAAAAAAAAAAAGTGATGCAAACGTAATTACAAGGGAGCGACAGCTGTACGCGATCACTATCAAATCATGGACGCGCATGAAGTAAGCATAATGCGAACTTGAAAAGAACGCGTGCAAAAGTAAATATTCTAAATTATCAAGGAATGCGAAATTCTGCATATCGTGAACCCAAGAAGAAGACAAAAGCGCTAACTGAACTGACTGCCCACACATTCCCTAACACAGTTTGTTTTGCATTCTGCACAGGTCTACGGCGCAGAAAGAGAAGAACACGTCGCGCGTGGCAGGTTTCAATAATTTCTCTCCGTGTGTAGCATTTGAACAATCGGAAAGGCGCACCTGAACCACCCCTCCCCCCCTCACCCCTCCTGCAGTTTAGCGCTTTGGGCAGTTTTACGGTGAATCATAAACTCGTTTCCGTTTACTGGCAAACAAACTTGGTCTGGACAGCATGCATTGCCACGGTTAAACATGGTGTATATAATCTTTCGATTCTCGTGAGAAAAATGTCAGGGAAACATTTGCACGTTGCAGCAGGCTGTAAAAACAGATATTAATGCGCTGGAAAACTTGTATTTCCAAGTTATGTCGGAAGACCTTAAGTATAGTATTTCTGTAACCTGCAGTGAAAGACACTGAGGGAAAGGACGATAAAGGTTACCAAGAGCCTATCAACTGCATATCTGTTAAAGTTGTAAGCAACTGTAATGTTGCTCTGTAAACGCAAATACCACAGATTATTTAGTTCGACAATCAGCGAAGAAGCATTTTCGTGGTGTTACCATACAGTTGCTTCATAGTGAGCTGCAATATTAAAAGTACCGAAATTACAATGTAAAATGCTGGTGTACGCATATTAATATTGCATACAAACACTAACTCTATCAAGGATGTGCTTGTAAGATTTTTTTTAAATTTCAGTTAATATCTTCACTGGAGAAAGGTAAAGGCAAATGCTGCTGCGCAATGATTACTTGTCGCTGTCGTTCGACGGAAGGGCAGGAATGAGATCGCCGAAACTCAGCTCCGGCTCCTCTGTTTGCTGCCGCTGCCTCCTTCGTCGGGCGCTGCCCAGCGAGAGCCCTGAAACACACACCACGTGATCACCACTAGTGATCTCATTTTTTATTACTGACTGATGAGAAGGTTAATTTTTGTCACTAGCGACACACGCCAAATTATCATATGCAAACCATCCGCTTGTCCATTTACCGCCTCTTTATTATAGCATTGCTTGCAATGCCACATGGTTACCAAAGACGATCTCATTTTTGTTACTGACGCACGAGAAGGTTAATATTTGTCACTAGCGAAATACGCTAAATGATCATCTGCACACTCAGCCGCTTTTCTGTTTACCACCTCTTTATGTAGTATTGCTTGCAGTGGTGTTTTAACACATTTGAAGTTAGAGAATATACTGTAATGACTACGCTTTTGCACACAAAAGAAATCGTTATTTCCCTTAGGATGCACTAAGTCAAGAAAACGTGGTTTAATATTTCTTAAAATATGAACGTACTGCCCCGATTACATAAGTATTACACATCACTGGCATAAGCTTAGAAGTTTTAAGTCAGTGAGCCAACGGCGGGGTATTTATATTATATTGCAATGGTGAAATCACAATTATTGAAGCTCATCGTCTTCTATTGCATTGCATTCGTCTGAGAGCCTTCGAGTACATTATGACAGCAGTCTCAGTTCAAATCGTTTCTAATCAAGTTAGCTTAATAGTTCGCTAATCATTTATGCAGCACCCATACACTTCGTATTTTTGAGAGTCGATTCGGAATTGTATATTGGTTCCGCCGACCCCGGAGAGTCTCCGACACGATAGTTAGCAATCTTCAAAGTTGTTCTGCGTGTTTTCTAGAGAAGTATTTTGTGGCAGAACTTACCCGAAAGAGCGCTCATCATCGACGAGTTCCTGGACATGCTGAAATGGTCTGTATTAGAAAAGTAACAGAGAGCACTTTTAAAAACCATCCAAGTGGTTAAATACGCTCATATCATGCATTGTGTTTGCGTTAACCCATATATGCCCAAACTCAGAAAAAATGCCAAAACAAATATTTTTTTCACAAAAAAGTGCACTTGTACCCTCAAAAGAAAGCACAAGTTTTTTATTTACTGCCAGGTAAACGTGACACTGTTTTTCAAGCAGTCCTACATACTGGACACTGGGCATTATGGGTGCTATGTGCGGGTGTGGTAAGCCTTGAAACATTTCACGTGCATACCGACATTGCACTTCTCACAGCGAGGAGTTGTCTTCTCATGTCAGTGAGCGCACCTTGTCTGTTTACTCTGAGGGACAACAGTGTGGTCGGTGCGCGTCTACAAGACGTCTTTCATACGAAGCACGCGTTTGCCCAGAGAAAGCGGTCGGCACGTGGCGGGATGAAAAGCAAGCAATGTGTAGGCTTGCACACGTTGAGAATAAGACCTGTTTGATGTGCTGTAAGTGGCGCTAGTCATCAGCTAAAGAACTACCGATGTTAGAATGCATCAAAGAAGCGTCCTATATGTAGGACACTGGGCATATATGGGTTAAAACACTCTTTCCCTTGAAAACCCCTGAGATGCAGCTCTTATCCTCTAGACCTTATTGAACTCTGACGACAGTAGAGACATTAGTATTCTTTTTTTCGGCGTAGTAAATATCGTCGAAACTAATATGGTGCATTGCTGCAGATAGAAAGATTATCAATGAACAAAATATGCACTGAGCATTTAAAACGAGCTGCATACCTCACAGGCTGTAGGCTCTTCTTGTTCTTCTTCTACTACTTCGAAGCGGCGCTCACGCACGACATTGATGATGATTATGACTGCGTTAACTCTGGCGCCTAACAGATGTTCAGACAGGAGTTAGAATGTAGAGGAAAGATGGTACTGGGCGGGGTGCTTTAGACATATGGATAACGTAATTTTACGTAAGCAGAAACCATTAAGGATGGAGGAATACCGGAGAAGGGGCCATGAAACGGTCACCCGACAATTTGTGGTTTTCAGTGAAAACTAGAAGTAGAAGGTCTATTATGCCTATACAAATATGAAAAGTGGGCCGTAAAAGAATATTTCAGTCCAAAAGAAGCCCGAGAAGTTGCCTGCCGAAAACCCCGCCCACCTCCGGCGACCGCCATCTTGCCATGACGTGTATGACGTCATGAGTTGAAAGGAGCGGAGCCGTCGTCTTCTGCTGAAGTTTCAGCCGCTACAAATCGTTCAATTTTACTGCCAAGCTGAATAAATCTAAATTATCTCGATTTCACGGCCAGCTGACCATGGAACAATATCGTTCGCCACAATGCAGACGCTCGCACAGCTAGCTCCTTCTTATGTCACGGCTCACAAGTGCGCCAGTGTTGCCCGACTCTCAGGCCACTCGCGTGTTCATAAAAACATTCAATTATAAATTGTATGCTCGACCAAATGCACTAAAATTTTGCCAGCTTAATTGTGAATCCACAAGGACTAACCCACGTAACACAGATTATGATCGGAAATTGGGTGCCGTGGCCCCTTTAAGGGCATGGCAAGATCAGATGAGGGGAAAAAAGTGAGCGGAACTCGCCGATCGCTGCGCCCCTCAACACATTCGCTACTAACGCCATCAGGCTGATAGGTTCGCCAAGCACCGGCATCGGCTAAAGAAAAGCTTCACTGGTATGCACATGATTTTCATATTGGGCATTATTCCATGATTTGCTTGTAATATAGGGAGCATGAGCGCATCCGAGAAGTGGTACTAAAGAAAAGGTCTGCCTGTCACCCCATCTGTGCACGGGGTTCTCCATTTAGGGGTGAAGGGGCGAAGTTTCACTGTAGCACCCATACCCATCCTCATCATTTGACTTGTCCGAAGAAGTACAAGTTTTGCAATGTACGCAAAAATTCAAGTGACACGATCATGTGCTGCTCATAAGGGGCTGCCTTTGGTCGCTCACTTTGCGGAGGTAATGGTGGGAAGTAAATCATTCTCGGAATGCATCATCACGGGTCCTCGGCCACAATTATCTTGAAAAACCGGCGTTGTCATGACTCTGCATACTAAACAAGGATGGGACCGGTCCGAATTAGCAATGATATAGGGATAACTTGGAGCCCCCCTTAGATGAAAGAGAAGTCGACAGCGCCCACCCCCTACCTTCCCCTTCCCCCCTTCGCGCCCCCCTACGTACATCACTCTCCCCACAGCCACCTTTATTTGTATAACTGAATCGAACGGACCTGTTCTTATATGCCGCATTATCTTCTGTTGTGACCGGATGTCTTGATGTATATATGAATATATACCCAAACAACGCCTCTCAATGCGTGAAATACCAATCACCCGTAGCGAATGAGTAATTACCTTCACAAGTGAGCCATTTTTGGTGTAAAGCAACAAGAGCTTACGCCATACGCGGCCGTTCTCAGTAGTATCCGCTACCAAACGCAGTACCTGGCGCCAATCAGTATCTAGCCCTAAATGCAGTTACTGCGCAATAGTAAACTGAGATTTCGCTGATTCATAACCGACAAGCATGAGGTCAAATACTACAGCAGCTGGCGTACACTGTCTCGTAACGTGCACTTTTCGTTAGCACTGGATCATCTACGCTAAGAACAGCAAAAAACAAAAAAAAAGTGTCGATTATGTGGACACTTTGAAGCTTGCTCTCATTCCTCTGCTGAATTTCCTGAATTTTTTATTTATTGCAACGCTTTAGAAGGAAACATTGCCTGTACTTTTTGTTGTTTATGACAGAGTGAACCGAAATCACAACTACACATTAATAATTTTGTTTATTATGCAAGAGGCAGTCTGGTGCTCTTACATGATGGGCGAAGAAAAGAATGAAGAGTATACAGCCACGATCGAAATTTGACATAGACCGCATTTCCTTTTCATTCACATTTTTTTTACACTAATGAGTAATTAATATAATTAGTCACCCGGCACCATTGCATGTTTTCATGAGAGTTCAGATTTTTGAAAGTTTTTCTTTCGATTTAAAAACGTTTATTTTCTAAGCCAGTTCTATAGTGTGATCCATGGCCCGCGCGAGGTGTCGGTGGCGTCAGGTCACTGACGAATCGAACAATTGGTTACGGTCTGCACATGTAAGTAACCGACGCCCCTTTATACAGTCTTGTATCAGGGATCTCAAGCTCACTTCAACTAGCAAGGCATAGTCGCGAAATGTAGTTACTCTAGGGCCAGGACAGCCATGAAAGCCGAGGGGAGGGAGGGGGGGGTTAAGAAAATGTCAGCTAACTTTGCAATTTGATAGGCGTCTTCGCATATCTCGTGTACGCTTCATTCCTGAAAGAGATTGGGCCTCAGGAATCGACAAACATATCGATACTGATCTCCAGAATGACTAAAAATTTGCACGCTGATTCTGAAATGTAGTTTTCTTGCACGGTTATGTTTCAAGACATATAGTTACCGCGTGGGGACCCTCACGAAAATTATGGTACGAAGGCAGTCATGTCCGAGCCCGGCCCCAAGCGAAAGGTACGCGGGTCGTGTGTTTGAGACCCCCAATCTTATATGATATACTGAATGGCATACTGAAGATGCACTGTGATTCTCCATATACAGCTCCATATACTCTTCATCTAAAGAGAACGGGCGTTTGACAACGCCTACTTTCTTTTCTGTTTTTGCATTTTCTCCCTGCGTTGCCTAGCGGTGAAGGTTCTGTTTGGTCTCAGCTCACAGCACTCGCGCTTGTGGAAACAGCGGGAAGCTCTTGTATGGGGAAAAGACGGGGCGGTATGTGTAAGCCTTGTTTGCGTCGAAAACAGACGCTGACGCGCCGCGTGACTCAGCACCCGCAATGGCTGACGACGTCCAGTGGTGCGTGAAAAGAGTTTGCCTCCCACGTCGAAGGGGAAATCAGAGACAGTGACGAATGAGGAAGCCACGCGCGGCTGCCTTTTTTCCTAGTACGGCACGCCTGGAGACACTGAAGACAGGAGGGATGATCCTAGAGACCCGGGGATCGGTGAGGTTGGAGTAATAGGGGAGATGGAGCTCTCAAGACAAAAGTATTGAAAGTTGGGCTAGTTGGTATGGCAGCATATTGGGTACAGCGCGAAAAACGACGAAGACGGAAGACAGAAGGGACACGCTCGTCTGTGTCCCTTCTGTCTTCCGTCTTCGTCGTTTTTCGCGCTGTACCCAATAAGCTCTCAAGACCACTCCCTGTAGCCAATACGCTATTTTCATTGCTTGTGGATGAAGCTGGTGCAAGCATGTGTGCACAAAATAAATAGGGGTATTAATAAAATGACAGTATGAATATAGAAACCTATGGCCCTAGCATTTTTTATAAAGGAGCAACTCCAACAAATAATTACGACGCATATATTGTTACCAGTGTCAGAGTGAACTCATGGACAAACAGTTTTAATAATATGGCGGCGACTTTGTTCCAGACATGTCAACGCTTCCGTCGAATAATGTTTTGCACGCGATTAAGCAATATAGATCTGACAATGTTATTTCATTCGTGTTGATTCCTTATTGTAACATACCCTATTATGCTTTGGATTCTTAATCAACAGCTTTTTTCTGTTATTTCATTGTGCGCTGTTTATTGTTGGTTTCTTTCATTGTATCTATGTAACCCCAAGTTTTTGCTTTTTTAAATATGTTGTATTAAAACTGTATACACACTCGCGTTTTTAATGCCCTCGGGCCCAAGGGTATTGAAATAAATAAATAAATAAATAAATAAATAAATAAATAAATAAATAAATAGAAATCTGAAGCGCTTCGTTACAAAAGTGGGGTTGCGTGTCCCACGTTTATCAATGAAGGTTCACATTTGGAGTAAACTAGCTCGCAGACATCTGCATTTTCTTTCATTATTACTTCAATCAACTCACTGCATTCCATTTTACCAAAACGCACGCACTCATGGCCAGTGCAGTTGTGCAAAAAGGGGACTAATACAACAGCCGTAAGCAGCACCGCAAGAATTAGGCCTACAGCTGTATCTAGTTTCATTTCCGCTATTTCATCACAGAAGTGAGCCTTATGCAGTTCATTTCGTGGCTTACTGAGGCAGATTTTTAGTGTGAATTTCACGTTTTTTACCGCATTACAGAGAGACAGGTGGCTGCCAAATTGAAAAAAAAATTTTTTTTTTCTTAGGCTATGTAGAGTCACTTTCTTGCCAGTGAAAAATTGGTGATAAACATGACTGGACCTTCGCGATAGACAATCAAGTTTTTAGAGCGACAGTGTCCTGAACAAAACAAAATCTTGTAGCGTTTTGCTTCTATTATTGCCTTAAGAGTCAACAAGTATAGTGCGATAAATGTTCCGTCCCAAGTTAGGAGTCTGACACATACACGATTCGACGGGCATCATTGAGACAGGTTTAGTGGAAACCAAAATGTCACTCTTGTCTACTCGCTGTAGTCGTTTGAAATGCTGCCATTCACAGTTATTTGTTTCCAATGGAGCCAGGATTTTAAATAAGGAGGTCACATTTTGGAGCGATAGCTCGCCTCCTTCAGGTGCAAAGTTAGAAAACGGCTCCATGCATGAATCTGACCTTCAAGACCAGCCAATGTGACGCAAACGCTCGTTCCTCAGCCACCCCGTCTTTACGGCATAGCGTGAGCAAATAAAAAAAAAAAGCTTGTAAGCGTGAGAACAGCGCGTCTACTTCGTCCACGTCGTCTCTGCACCGATAGCGCGAGCAGCACGCAGTGGGGCCGTGAAAACGCACATCGCGTTTGGTCGCAATGCCCACGAGAGAGCTCTAGACAAACGCTAGTACCGCGGAAGAAAATGCACACTCGCATGCTTGTACGCAAGCACAAAGTAGAGCTGCACGTGAGACATGCTGCAGCTCTACTCCGGAGGCTTGTCGTCAGGCTCCCGCCGTTCGGGAACCCAAAGCTGAAGCATATCACCCCTAAACCTGCTACTGTTAATTGGTATAGTGTTCTAGTTGTTTCTATCGTAGTAATTGCTTCGTCATTCTGTCAAAAGCGCGGATTTTATTGGATGAGTTATGCCATTTATGATTGCAAAAGAAAAAAAAGGTAAAAAAAATTGGAAAGAGTTCTCACGTTATAGGAACAGCAGCATTCAGCGGAACAGGTCGGGCACTTGTCGCTACCATTTTATTATTGGGAAACAGCTTGCCCAGCACATACGATATGCGCCATTACACGTTTGAGGGCTACACTAAGTGAAGCAACAACGACAGTGACTTTCCCGTGCACTGATGTTTTTAATAAATAACGCATGTCAGAACAAAGGTACAGCCGCCCATTTTTTTAACCTGAACGCGCCGAGCATCGACCGCCGAATTAATAAGCACCGATTCCCGGCGAACCGGTGTCCAGTTCCCGGAACAGCGTGGCCGAAGGCAGTTGCGCAGGACTGTTGATCAGGCACATGCGCATATTCGGGTTCATTTCGCCGCCGTGCTTCGTCATACGACGCTTATTGACTGGGTAGTCGACGCTCGCGCGTTAAGGTTAAAAAAATGGGCGGCTGTACATGAACCTCGAATCGTCGTTGTGTCAGTGTCTAAAGTCAAACGTCTCGAATCTCACCCTTGCAGCCTCTCTACTCTATCCCGGAAAGCGCACCGCCTACGACATCCCAAAGCCAACGCGGCCCCCCTCATCTGGACCTTGGTCTCTTATATGCGCTGACTCAGGACCGGGAGTGGTCTTGCGTGTACGGACGGCCATTCCAACCACATATTCTGCATTTACTCCTCGCATGTTTTTATTCTCGCTCACTGCCGCGTGAACCAGGACAAGACGCGAAAAAACATGACCTCCTTTCATCCTACATTCTATTTCCAGCGTGACCCTTCTTTCTGTAATATTTTTCAGACGTTTATTATTCTATTTTTGTGGTACTTACGGTCACGCCGTGTGGGACAGTTTCGTCCAGTACCCGGGTCCATATCACGCCACGCCCCCTGCAAGAGGCAAGTGGTTCTTCAGTCTTTTCTCTCCTATATTTCAAGGGTTACAATGGCCTTGCGTGGGGACACACAGCAGTAACCTGACTCACGCAATGCCTGTATCAACTGCATGTATATGCCACGTGGCGCGTGCCTGCACCCTGTGGAGGAACGTGGCATCGGTGAGCTGGGGCTGCCGTCTCGATTATAGGACTTACGCAACCGAATATCTATGCCCGCACCTAACGTCCGCCGCACAAGAGAGATGAAGAAAGAAAAGAGAAACAAGTAATACACATAAAAATAAAAATGCTGGAGCGAGTCCCTGTGTCCCTACCTCATATCTATGCGCATGCTGGGTCGGCGACGGCCAAGCAACAGGCCTGAGCTGAAAGCGCCTTTTTTCCCTCCCCGCAACCCCTATACAAAAAAAAGGAACCACTTGTCTCCCTTTTCCCTTCACACCGGCATCACAAAAGCGAGTCGGGGTTTCCCCGCTCGTATACGTTTTAGTGTTTGCGTAAGGTCAAAATGGGAGCGGGCGCGTCCAGCTGGGGCGAATGCGGTGAGCTCCCCGACCTTGCACCACGAGGGAGCCGTAAGGCAAGAAAAAAAAAAAAAAAGAGAGAGAAACTTATACGAATGGAGCGAGGGGAAGAGAGGAATACCGCCCCACACACAAACCACCGTTTGCTTAGTCACCGCTCGGTAATACATTCCGCCAGCCATCACATACAAAAGTGGGGCACCCACAATGAAAAGGTGATTAAGTGAAGCTGATTCGTGTCCCGCAATAAATAGTTGCCTGAAAGGGCAATATACTTCAAGGTACACCAAAACAAGCAAAGAATAAAGCTCGCAACACTTTCTTGGCCTCTATTCGTTGTGAAAAGTGCAGAAGTCTTGATGTTGTGGCAATAGAAAATACCACTCTACTATATTTCACGAGTGCAATAATAACAATAATAATTGTCGGGGCTTAAGTCCCAAAACAACGATATGATTATGAGAGACGCCGTAGTAGAGGTCTCCGCAAATTTAGTTCACCTGTGTATCTTTAAAACGGGCGCCTAAATCTAAGTACACGGTTCTCAAGCATTCTCGCCTCCAACGAAAAAGCGGCCTCCGCGGCCGGGATTCGGTCCCGCGACTTGCGGGTCAGCAGTCCAGCACCGCAACAACTAGACCACCGTGGCGGGTATTGCACGAATGTGCTCACTGCCTCTTAAGTGATATACGAAAGCGCGTGGTGAAGGCATTATCTGAACTATGAACTCATGCAGTAGAAACAAACATACCTGGAACAGCATCTGACTAAAGGTTAAAGACGCCATATGAACATCCCTGTATCTTACTCCTCAGAGGTCATCGCGGGATAAGGCGACGGAAGCAGTGCTCAACTTCTTGAAGACATCAAACTTGCACCGGCGGTTATAGACTAATGCCGCTATCATAACTGTGAGGTGTGTGACTTTTGCTTCCGTGCTCTCCCCTCTCTCTCTTTCTCCATCTCTAAAACTCCCCCATCCCTTTTCACAGTGTAGGGTAGCATACCTATCCTTCTAGACTAGTTAACATCCCTGTTTTTCCTATCTCTCCTGTGCCTTTTTTCCTGACTAGAGCACTGCACGGGCCCGAGCACGAGCTGGCCCGGCCCGAGGGCCGGGCTCAGGCCGGGTGGGGGAGTTGTCGGATCAGGCCCGGCCCTGGCTCGGGTTGGGCTCGGGCCTGACTTCAGGCTCGGGTCAGGCTCGAGCCTGAGTCCGGCCGTGTATGCTGATGGTTTGGCTTGGTTTGTTTGTGTGTTTTAACATCCTGGAGCGACTCAGGCTATGTGAGACACCGTAGTGGATGGTATTGAGGCCGACTTACTAGAGACGCTTCTGATTTTGGTTATAGCAATCCTGCTTTGCGACCGAAACGTTTCAGGCACTCTGCGGAATCGACAATTACGTTGGAGCGAGCAAGTTCTCTTTTTCGTAGTTTCGTGTGAGCAGGGTGTTTTAGCAATGACGATGATACCACACCGGACAGCTGTTCCCGGTTAAATGTACCACAATCGAAAATCGCTTTAGTTGTGCCGGTAGCCCGGTGCGCGCGCTAACATACAATAATTACTTACAGTGGCTAATACAGGTTTTGCGGAATCCATGCGGATGCACAGACTGAGTATTCTGTGCCAAAATTTAATTGTTTAATATCATACACATTGAAACAAAGCAAGAAGGATCAAGCTTATTCATATTACGATACTAATAACTTATTCTCTCGACAGAAATGTCAACACCTTCTGAAATGAAGCATTGCTCAGCAATAGAATATGCCTCATCCCCGTGAAGTGTCGCTCCACATGGGCGCTACCCTTGTTGGAAGCTTGCGTCTTCGTTACCTTCCGTCTTTTGCTTTCCACCGTAGCCACCTCTTTTAGGGGTGAAACACCTTGGGACCGAGCATTGTCCGTCCGCGGTGTCCATCACGAGGAGATTCGTGGATGTGAGACACGCACAAAAAAGGTTTAGCAATAGACTAATATGAATCATAATTGTGGCAGAACAATATAAAACACCTAGAAGCACAAAGCCTTTATACTAGTCGGCGACTTCAGCGTACACTCGCGATAAAATTACGAATTTCTGTTGTCGCCGTTCCTGGGTAGATATAAACTGTCAATCATCTGTGGCACATACCCGCATACCTGTGTTGCACATACCCACCGATGTAAATCAAAAAGAAGGTTTAGAATAAACGAACAATAACCCCTTCAGGCGCAGCGTCCACATATGTGGACGCGACTTGTTTTTTCCAGTTTCTCGGACTAGTAGGAAAGAAAGGGCATATACATTGCTCATAGGAATAATTGAACCTTCTGCATAGTCAACACATCTTGACTTTACCCTAATGTGCTGCATACGACTGTAGCCGATCACATTTATGAAGGTACGATGTTTGACGGGTCACTGGACGTGCCACGTTCCAGAACCAACTTCCTAGGTATTATTTTTGTTTGCTCAAAATTAACAGAGCCAAAAACGAACTGCGTGTGCATTTTGGGCCTAAGATTACCTTCTTTTCGTGTGAAAATTGTACATGAGTGGTAGCAGAATAATGAAATATTTAATTATATGCTAATTAAGGGTAATTAGCAAAGCTCGCAAAAAACAACCTATTTCTTCATTTTCTTTCTTGGAATGTAATAACGGGTGCCTTAGAATTATGTTGTGCCAAATTTAGACATTTCCGGACAGTGCATCATAATGTGCGCCTGAATGGGATAATGATAATTGTGGCGAAAAAATATAAAACACCTACAAGCACAAACCCTTTATACCAGTCGGCGACTTCAACGTAGACATTATGACACTTTATGTCACTTTATGTCACTCAATTTACATTATATGGGGAAACGCCCGGGCAACGTATGGTTGCTCCCCCATACGATACCCAGAGCTTCGCCCATTCGTCATGATTCACTTCGTGGAGATACGTGGATTTTTTCCCTTTCTGCCATACCTCGCTTCCATCGTCTCCGCCGCGATCTGCAAGCCTGCAACCACAACCGCGAACCACAGCCAGCCAGACTTCGCTCCCATGTTCTCAGCGACGCCTCCGGCCCTCGGCGACTATGCAAGGCTCCCGCTTCCGGTCACAGCAGGTGATCACGCTCCGGACACCCGACACCCCGCGTTCAACGGGAAGAGCTAAAAGAGCCACTGGCTAGCTCACTACGGCGCTCTAATGAACAGTTCTTTCTGAAGCCTTTAGTCCGCTTTTGCTTTAAAACATAACGCTTTCACGAAGAAGATGTGATAGGCATCATCAGTTGACAGCGAGGCCGGTAGCTATCTCGCTAACGGGTGTGGCTCACTTTGACAAATCTATGGCACTACGGTGGCGGTGAGTCGAGGATCTAGGGTGGCGGAGAGGTAGTACTTGTTGTCCTGAGCGCAATAACGTAGTGTACGCACATGTGGCCCAGCTGCCTGCGGAGCAGTCGAAACGACAACTTCAATTTGTGTAACGCCGTCCAGCTTGGTATATCCCTCCCAGAAGCAGTTAGAGAGCGTTTTCTTTTTAAATGCGAAGCATTTATTAGCGAACTTCGGCGACCTTGAGCGTATCTATCTATCTATCTATCTATCTATCTATCTATCTATCTATCTATCTATCTATCTATCTATCTATCTATCTATCTATCTATCTATCTATCTATCTATCTATCTATCTATCTACCTACGACTTTCTGCTCTGCTGGCCGTATCGTTAATGTGATTTATGCCAAAATTGGTATGGCATTACATGACTGTATGAAAAACGTGAATGACTGGTCATATCATGAAAATCATGAATAACTTGTCATGAAAACTATGATTTATACGGTATGGTCCTAGTGCTCCTGCGGCCGTTTTCTGAACTCGAGATATCCAAAAATTGGTACGATGAGACATTTCTACGTGATCAACATAAATGACAAGTGGTAATATGGAAATCATGAGAGGTCATGAGTCACATGACTTGCATGCCACGCTCATGGCGCGCTCGCGGCTGTTCCACAACTTGATGTACACCAAATTTAGTATTGCGTGACGTGACTGTATGACGAACATAAATGACAAGTGGTAATATGGGAATCATGACATGTCATGTGCAACATGACTTGCATGCCATGCTCATGGCGCGCTCGCGGCCGTTTTGTTAGCTTGATATACACCAAATTTGGTATTGCGTGACGTGAAAGTATGACGAACATAAATGACGGGTCCTAACATGTAAAGCATGACATGCATATTATGTACAGCATGATTTGCTCCTTGCTGGCTGCTTCGCATTACGTCGATTCCCACAGTGCGTGGGATCTACCGGTTTTTTCTCTCTCTCTCTCTCACTGCATTGTGCAATAAACGAAGTTTGCTGGAGACGTTCTCCTGTGTCTACTGAACAGCTCCCGCTCGTCAGCAATGTATGCATACTCAAACTATAAATGCCGCCATTTTTCAACTTTATGTGGGTGTTGTATATTGCAGTCGTTGTTTGAAATGCTAGAATAAGATTGCATGGTTGGCACTGCGTGCATGAGACAGCCGGCTATGACTCCGCTTATATTGGCCTGTAATTATTTTGCAAAAGTGTTCCGGGCATAATTAACCGAAATTATGTATAGTACCTGTGAAAATCGTGACACAGTCCCAAGTTCTTACGACACTCTTCAGAAAATATCTTGTGTGTGGCAGGTACCTTCAAAACAGTAACTGAGGATTTGACAGCGCCTCATTTATGCTCAGGGCAGCATTGGTTTCAACAGGCCGGGCCGACCAGGAGCCAAACATTTCGGCTCCTGGCTGGGTAAGGCAATATTTAAGAACACCGGACCGGGCTCAGGGGGTTTGTGCGTGCCATGGCGCTTTCGGGCCGGGCCGGGAAAATCGGCCGTGCAGTGCTCTATTCTTGATATCTCGTCACCCAGCATCTCCGCATGACACGTAGCTGTGACTGAAGTTCGCGGACCACAAGCTGGTAGCAATGAAAACTCCTGATTGCATGAACTTGCGCCCAGAAAATGAAAAGTCAAATTACAGGCATTACACGCTGTATACTGCTAGCGGTCATCACTAGAGACCGGATTATAGGCAAATGCCTATTTTTTTCCTTGCGTTCCTATCGCGCCACTTTGATATATGAGCATGAATTAGGGGTAAAGGAGGGCTTTTATAGTGTTTTTATAGTGCCTATAAATGCCTATTTTTGGGGTTTGTGCCTAAATGTCTATAAGTGTCCATAAATTCCTATTTTCAAAATTGGTGCCTATATGAACGCTATTTAGCCTCAAATTTTGCATTCCTGTTCAGTTTGAGACCGTAATTCATGTTACCGGGCAAAATTGACGTTTCGAAACTTTATGGGGTGCAACAACCTAGTTCCCTAGTTCAACAAACATCCGAGAATCAGCCGGTAGCAGCAGTGAAGTGGGACGCACTGGCCACCTTACCCCACCGCACTGACATGGCGCGAGCGGTTGGAGCAGGGGAGAGGAAAAGACGCTATTTCTGCAACCCTAAATGGGAGCACGTGCCAGCGTGTACAGTGTAATGGGGATAGGAAAATAAAGGCGGGAAGAGGAGAGGGGAAGAAGAGGAGAGTGGCGTCTATGGCCGAGGACGCGGCGGGGGGCTTTTACCGCCGGTTTTCCAGTCCAGTGTTCCCATGGAACTGAAGCACCTCCTTGAAGACTTGGGCGTGGTGGGGGGCAGAAAACAGGAGGTACCTGCGCGCACCAGCAGGAATATGGAGAGCGAATGCGAAACCATAGAGTGCCGTCAGGGGAAAGTAGAAAGTAGGTAAAAGAAAAATGTTGCAGTGGCTTAGCTCGGCTATGCCAGGATATACGTAGCGTTAGCAAAGGTTCAGCACATTATTCTTAGCTTTCCTGGTTGTCTAGATTGTCTAGGATTAGCTTGATTATCATGCTTACTGATGTTCCAATGACACACAAACACGGTAGGCCTATACTTATTATGTGGCACATGTATATTTTTGCTCAACGTCAGGTTGCTTCTCTATTGCCACAAAGACGGCTTGGTGATCAGTGAAGTAACACGCTGCCATCTCTATGGCCCCAACACAGTATTCTGTTCATTTTTCCCACCCTCAACCGCTAATTGCTAGGCTACTCAGGCCCGTAGCCATGGGGGGGGGGGGGCCCTAGGGGCCCGGCCCCTAGGGCCCCCCCCCCCCGAAATTCGGATGGAAGGGGGGTGTTTTACGGAGAAAAAATAATAAAAATGGGTGTTTTTCAAGGATTTCAGCAAGTGCCCCCCCCCCCCCCCCCCCCCCGAAAAAAATTCCTGGCTACGGGCCTGAGGCTACTACTTCGGGATCCGATGAGTCACGCTTCTCCGGTCTTCTCCGCCGTTGAGCAGCATTTGCGCTCTTCTTCTCCATGGCTATACCACACTGGCAAACGCCAGTGAGAAGCGCAGCGGCTCCAGCGCAGTGTCAGGCGGCGACTGCAGAGCGAAAGCGAATAGCTGCGTGCGCGCGCCGGCGCCAGTGCGTCTACCACGGCTACGACGTCACTCCTCTGGAATGCGCAGACCGGCGGCGGTGAGTTGCGCGCGGCGGCGGCGGAGTGCGCGGGAGATGCCGGCTCGCGCATGCGCAGCAAGGCTCTTGATGTGCCGCGCGAAACGGGTTTGGCTAGGCCAGTGTAGCTAACGCTACAAAAATCAGGTGTGCACATGGCTTTTGTTTCGTTTGTAATTTACTCTTAAAAGGCGCTTCACCAGGTCACATGAGAAATTTTAGTCATATACTGGAAGTGTTCGCGTGCCCAATGAAGAGCTTTCTACCACAAGAACTTTTTTAATTGGTTCATTACGAGCCGCGAAAGCATGATGCCGGTAGGTGAGCTTGAAACCTTTGCCACTCGCAAGCCAAATTCCTTCCCTGCCCTCTTCGGTATCAGAGAAACTCGGAGCCGGAAGATCACACGACGTTGGCGCATCAACACGCCATGCGCACGCAAGATTACACTATGTGCACATGACATGCCCAAGCCAGGTCGTGCGCACAAGCGGTGTTGTATCGTTTCGGCGTTCGCTCTATAGTGTACTGCCTGTTTCTGTGGGATGGATTCGTCTATGCGTTTGGAGAGGCTGGCATGGATCCTGTATCCTTACCACGACACAGCGCGTCGCACAGCTGGAACTGCTGTAAGGGACGATGCACCAAAAACACGCTAAGCGTTGTCAGGGGCTGGCGCCGGCACGACGCGGGAACGGCGAGAACACGAACACAAAAGAAATATAGGCAGCCAAGTCTCGCAACGCTCTCGATTCGAAGAAAAAACTAAAGAAAAACGCATATACATTCAGTTTGTATGTTTTAATATTTCTATTAACTTTCATTCTTCTATTCAAGCAACAGGTTGCAGAAATTACACATGTAGCCTCGAATAATTCTCGCAGTTTCATGTACTACTGTGACATACACAGGACCATTCTTTGTTGAACTTCACCTCCCCCACATTGGTGCGCGAGCCCGTGAGATAAAGGGCACGAGGCATTCAGTCTGACATTTCACCTCCTTCCGGGAAGCGTAGCGTTGCAAATCTTGGCAGACGTGATCGTTAGCGCAGTGCATGCATTACACTTCTAGCTCGAAACGCTCAAACCTGGTAAGGGGCCCTTTATGGTGTTCACACAAAGAGGAGAAATTGACCCTGCGCTATTAGACCCGGCCAATACGAGGCTAAGAGACCCTTCTGGCCTTTTAGCGGTCTGGCTATTGAATGCTGTGCTGCCCTTCCCAGCCATGCCGAAAAGAAGCAGACCCAGGAGCGTGTTTATTCGATGGTGGACATTAACTTACCATTCTGGACAATAAAAGGAGAGACCGTGTTCTGGAAACCGTGCCCGAAAAGGGACCATTGTATGGCTATGTTAAATCATTAACGCCTTTGTACAATCATAAAATATAACATTTGTTTGCTTTCCTGTCGTAGACCAGGTCGCGCACGTCCTTATTCGAAAATTTGAGTTTTTGTAAAAATTTATTGTGCCTATATTTACGATTTTGGGGGCCTAAAACTGTGTTTTTCCTGCCTATTTTTGGCGCCTAAAACACGATTTTTAGTGCCTAAAAATCCGGTCTCTAGTCATCACATTCGTGTGCCGTGGGTGATCCAATCTGTGGTAAGGCGTGTCTGCATTTATACATATGGCATCGAAGATCACTTCCAGCGTTATCGCTGGTGATTGTGTTAGTTCAAGAATAAATTCTATTCTTCGCATTGTGCGCGCAAAAACAGCAAAAGACGCGCCTTTGGCTATACACTAAAGTCGTACTGTGCCAATTATGCTATGTATCAAGCAGAGGTGACCACTAGAGCACCAAGACGTAGGCGGCTAGCTAATTAACTAGCTAGCTAGCTAGCTAGCTAGCTAGATAGATAGATAGATAGATAGATAGATAGATAGATAGATAGATAGATAGATAGATAGATAGATAGATAGATAGATAGATAGATAGATAGATAGATAGATAGATAGATAGATAGATAGATAGATAGATAGATAGATAGATAGATAGATAGATAGATAGATAGACAGATAGGAATGGCTAAAGTGCATTTGGTTCGCTGAGAAACGCTAGGCCTTTAATTGGTCATGGTTGCTTCGGAAATCATACTACTGTCGTTAGAAGTACCCACGCTTTGGTTTTCTGATGGTTCTTTAATTTAAGAAACCGCTCAGCGCCTTGGCGGAGAGCGGATATCAATTTTCTGAGGCCTCTGTGATAAAATGAGCAAAAAACAAAAATACCCTTAAGAATATATATCCCGTTTGTATAAAACGGTGTCTAAGAAAAGCTATCAGTGGCTTTTTTCTTTCGCCCTCCATATTTTCATCTGAATCTTTGCTCGAGATACAGGAGACTTCCCTTCGATGGAGCCAGAGTGTCAGCTGTTTGTATCAGTTGTTGTTTCATGTGTTATGTTCCTGACACTGTTTTTTTAATGATATACATTACGTTCTGTTAGGTGGCGCCTTTCCATGTTTATGTATGTTATAATACTGTCCGTGTCTCGAGAGCACGGTAAATAAACAAAACAGTCCTGTTTTCTTGGTCATTTCGGCTTCACTTTTTTCATACTGAAGAGAATACACTGAATATGCTCCGAGGAAAGTACTCAGAATGGGAACGCGCAAGGCAACCGAAGTTAGAAAATCAAGTGATTCAAAGGAAACCTCTGGGACAAGGGAAACACAGCGGTCAAACGACATAACAGACCGCAGGAGCTCACCAAAAACGACCTGGATCCCGGACAGCATGCACGAAATAAACGTTTTAAATTCCCGAACCTCCACTGACCGGCTTTATAAGTCTAGTTGAGGCATCAAGCACAAATAAAGCTCGAGAATGCGGGGCAGCTTAAAAAAAAAGGCGACTGCTCCGAAAATAGCTTTTCACAGCGGGTTCCCCCCGGAGGTGATGAATCTGAGTCCCATTGTCGGCCGCCGCTCATCGGAACGCGCGAACACGCGCCGATCCATTCAGAGCCACGGTGACGACTCCCGTACGTTTCCCCTACCGTAGTCCCCTTATTCATTGGGGAAGAAGCCTGACCTTGTATAGAAAGGAAGGGGGGGGAGGCACGAGGAAGGCGTGCCCATGGTTTTCCCCACAACAACACGTGGAGGGGAGCAAGTCCCCACCGATCAACAGGCTGGACTCCAGTCGACCCTTATAAAAGGCGCGCGCATAGAGTGGGGTGCGGGATGACGTCATATCTGGGCATTCCCCGTCAATAGGGAACCTTTCTTTAGAAACTTCCCTTTAACCAAGCACCATGAACTCCCCGAGATTTTGTCCGTATGTTCATGTTATTCCCTACGCCATCCTCTACCCACCTTAGCTTATACGTAGCCCCTCGCTTTTGAGCTTCGTACTCTCCAGTGCTCGTTCACTTTACAACGGGTGGAACGCATGTCACAGCGCGCGTATTTTTCAGCATTTTATTCAGAAGGTTATTTATTTGTACAGCAAAAAAAAAAAAAAAAAAAAGAAAGACGGATTTCTTATTCTAAGACAGTAGAAGCAAGTGAAAGAAGTGGCCTGCATCATAATATAGGCATCAGTAGAGAAAGAAACATTGACAGTGCGGAATTTTCATAACTTTATGAACGATAAAAATATAAATCAACTGTCTACAGTTCCACTAAATTAGAAAGAAATAACTTAGGGTTCCCGGCATAGCGTCTTTATTGCTGAGCAAGTACTATGCCTACTTTCTCCAGGATACTCTAAAAAAGTATACCAATTATTGCTTATGAAGAATCCATATTCACACAAGTTAAATAAAAGGCCAAGAACGCTTTTCGACCAAAAGAAAAAAAAAACTGCACCGCCGAAACCATGGCGCCGCTACAGAAGCACCGTCCACGAAATCTTACATTCGCAGTTTGTTAGGCTGTTAGGAGAAATAGGTTTAATTTTGGCTGTTTTTGTATGTAGGAAATATAGTATAAATGTTCTACCACATAACTAATACTTTCATCGTGTGTTTCAATTTCAACCATTCTTTAAAAAATGCAACTATAAATTCAAATCTGCAAGCATCCTTGCCCATGTGTCATTAAATTTGGAGGCCTGTATACCCATTAGCCATATGACCTGGTAGACACGAACTGCACGCCGAGCGAATACAGAAGTTACATTGAGCCATACGCTTAAAAAATATCACAGTTTCGCTTAAAGGAGTCCTGACACAAAAATTTTCACCCCGCGTTTTTTTTGCTTCAATGTGTTGCTGGGGGCCTGTTAGTCATAACACGGCACATCGTTTGCTGCAGCGCGCGACAGATAATTAATTAGAAGCTCCTCATTACCGACACAGCCTCAGTTTCGGTTTGACAGAGCTCCAAAAACGACAAGCCGCCGGGTGCAACTATCACCACCTAACGAGTGAAATGCTCGGTCACGTGAGCACACAGAACAGTGACGCACTTCCGCACGGTCTGCATCGTCTGCTTGCATTCGCTTGCCACACATGCTGCGTGCTGTCGTCGCCGTTATTGTCCTCGCTGTCGTCGTCGGGCTCATCGTCGTCTGATGGCGACGATTTTCTTGCGGCGGGGATGGAAGGAATTTTCGACGTGGCGAATCACTTCAGGTTTGACCCGCTGGCGAGAAGTGCTTCGTCGGGAAGCGGCAGCGATACCAGCGACGACGACCACGATTAACCTCGCGTCGGCAATGTACAATGGTAAGACCCGACACATTCGTGCAGAAATGTTCTGCAGGGCAATTAATTTAGCCAAAGTACGTTCGCTTTTTATACCCGATTGAATCACTGGATAACATTGTGATGCCCTTCAAGTTGTTGGCGTCGAAAAAAGCTAGGTAACAGCACAGCACCAGACGTGAGCGATGCACAGGGTCGAGTCGGAAGACCCATGTACGCCAAGTCCAGTGCCTTTGTGGTTAAGCAATGCGCCTCGAAATGGAGCCCGCAAACGCGACTGTTCTGCACGGGGGACCAGTTCTGATACTCCTGACGTCCACAAGCGCACGGGAACTCGATCCACTTCTGCCGCCGAGGTTGGTCGCGAGGAAACGTATTGCAGCGATACGCCTGATCCCGACTTCGACGTGCAGAAGGAAACAGCGCAGAAGGATTTCGGCATTGTGGCCTGTCACTGCAGCCCAGGCAGCGCAGGGAAATCAAGAAGTCCTTGGAAGCAGGAAACGGGAAAGCTGTAGTGTCGCCGAACACAAAACTTTCAACGCGTGCGCCGCGGCAGCGCCTCCTCTTGGCCGCGGCCACACACTCGCGAGCAGCCGCCGAGAAGTCGAGCAGTCACCAACAGCGAAGCGGCGAGCGCGTCAAAACAGAAATGGCGGCTACGACGTTATCATAACTTGTTAGTAGGGGGGTCACCTCGGGTCACCTCCGAGGGTGTCAATGCCGCCAGGTGCGGCCTATAATGCTGGATGGCGCACGCGAACTTCAAAATTCATATAAAATACCTTCCAAGCTTTATTCGCTGTCGATATTTTGCAGATGGTACACGCATGTACACGGGAATCGATCCAGCAGGCAATCTCGGCCGCGAAATTTTGTGTCAGTACCCCTTTAAAGGGGTACTGACACAAAATTTCGCGGCCGAGACAGCCTGCGGGTTCGATTCCCGTGAACATGTGTATATCATCTGCAAAATGTCAACAGCGAATATAGCTTGGAAGATATTTTAAATTAATCTTGAAGTTTGCGTGAGCGATCGACTCTCTCGCGCTACTGACACCATCAGAGGTGACCCTTGGTGACCCCCCTACTTCCCTCACGTGACCACGCTGAAATAAGTTATGATGACGTCATAGCCGCCATTTTTCTTTTGCCGCGTTTGTTCCAGCAGTCAATACTTCTCGGCGGCTGGTCGCGAGTCCGTGGTCGCGGAGCGTGCGTTGAAAGTTTTGTGTTTGGCGACACTGCTGTCCCGTTTCCTATTCGAAAGGACTTCTTGATGCGGACCGTGCGGAAGTGCGTCACAGTTCTGTGTGTTGACGTGATCGAGCAGCTGCGCACGCTAGGTGGTGATAGTTGCACCCGGCGGCTTGTCGTTTTTCGAGCTCTCTCAAAACGAAACTGAAACTGGTCGGTATTGAGGAGCCTGTAATTAAATATCTGTCACGCGCTGCAGCAAACGAGGTGTCGTGTTATGACTAACAGGCCCCCAGCAACACATTGCAGCAAAAAAACGCGAGGCCAAAGTTTTTGTGTCAGTACCCCTTTAAGACGAATCTATTTCCAAAACATAGACAGGACCATACGATACGGATCTTCAATGTGCTATCCAGCAATCTCCAAAAGAAATAAGAAAAATATAGAATAAATAAAGTTAAGGCTACACAAAGAATCTCACTAATCAAAATCGCGAAGGCATTCCAGATGGTTTCGAATGATGCCCTCAATGGCATTTGCAACATCCCACCAGTATGCTTAACAATCGAAAAAGAAAAAATTGTTTGACATCATATATTCGACCGAGAAAATTCAGCTTGGTGACCAAGATTTTGGAAGGAAATACGTTGCGCATAAAACACAC
>JALIZH010021741.1:0-34094 GCA_030522465.1 Rhipicephalus appendiculatus | reverse complement strand
AGGGGTTGACAGTACGCGGAAATAAATGAAAAAGTAAAAGTTGAAAACTGAAGACGTTTAGGCTTACATACGGATACATTTTTCGCAACCGAAACGTCTTTTCTGTTAAACTTTGCGCGTTTTTTTTTGTCATTTTTCGTACCGACCAGTCGGGTTCCCGCCGAACTCTCGATTACTTCAACTTGAGCTGATCATTTGCAAGAAAGTACTAAGGCGCGAGAATAAACGTCCTTCTCGCATGCTCAGGCCTTCGCTTTTTCTCCTGCTCCCGTCAAGACTAAATACTCAGTGTGTAATAAAAAAAAAACTTAGTTCGCCGGCTCAAATAACTGTTACAGTCGGACACAAGTTACAATACAAATAAGCCTGGTTACATTTGCAAGAGGAGCGTCATTAACATTACGAAATGCGTAACTTGTCAGGCGCGTTTAAATGAAAGCTACGGGAAGTATACATGCGCCCAAGAACGACACAATCGATGGGTTGAGGGTACGCGGTTTAGATGGGGAGATGTATATATCCACACCTACCAGCGACATGGGCAAAATTCGGCAGCAGGGCCACGGTGAAGACAAGCATGAAGAGATTCATCTCGGGTAGACATCGTAACGAGCTGACTGAGCGTTAGAGCAGCGCGTCCACGTTCTTTCCAGGGGAGTCTGATGTTGAGAAGGATTTCGGAGCCTCTTATAAACCCCTGTCACTGCACCACGTGCGGTCATTGGCGCCACCATTCTACGAGACAGTCATCACTGTCGCACCATTCTCCCCTTTCCTCTTCCCTCGATAACAGTATACAGGCGGGGCAATGAACATAGGGACGTAGAGAGCTATGACACCAAGTGATTTCAGGAAAGGTATCTACTGGAACTTGAAGACTTGTGATAACGTGACGGCCATTGTGAAACTGGGACTTTTGTGCCCCCGTCGCGCAGTATAGTAACTAATTGTCCCTAGATGACTCACTGGCATCGGTGAATCATACATGACTCCATGAGACTGTCCGTCCCCCCTTCTTTAGTTCACCAGTCTTCGACAGCTGCTCCCTTTGTTCGCAAAAAATTTCGTGCGAGAATAAGCCCCTGTTATCTGGGGTCCAATGCTGGAGGCACTGGGTTAGATTCACAGTGGCGCCGGCCATCCACCGTTACTAATTGAGGAGGGGGGAGGGTAGTCTGCGCATGCGCTGCGGCGCTCACGAGACGCGCGCCCAGTTCTTTTGGGGTCTATCGCGATCTAGTGTGCTAGGAATTATTCTAGTACACTGTACTCGTATATCGCGGCGACAGGAGCGAACCGAGCGGTACCTGCCGTCACAAACTTGCAAATTATCCCGAAGGAAAAATAATAATAAAAGGTTCAAATCTAGGCCCGAAGCCACGGACCCCATCTTCTATTTCCGCCATCTCCAGTGGAGGTGCTGTTCGACCTGGGAAATGTCTAGTGATCTTTACTGCACGCAATGGTAATATGTATGTATAGAAAAAGTACGCATCGCGCATGTCGAGATGCAGTACAACTAAGCATACATCCGAGGCGCGGGCTCACCATCAATTACTAAAATTAAATTCCTTTTCACTTATTGACAACGACGGCTGTCATACGAAAAGTGCGGCGTTCTTTGAAACTACGGAAGCCACGTCCTTTTCGCAAGCCGATGCTGAGGTGATCGACTTGTATCTGGAAGCTATTGCTCAGCGTCTGTGTGCAACTTTCATTCAATGACGCGCGTGAGCACGACAACACAATTGCATGATTTACAATTTACGAGCGCCTTACGCGAAATTCGGCGCCGGTTTTGCTGAACGAGGGCTATACTGTCATCAAACCGGCTCTGCAGTGAAAGATAAAGCACACGTCAAAGAACTATACAACATATCAGAACACAGCATCCAGCAAGCGTATTTGAGGCCCATCCGTGCTTTAAAATCGTCTACCATCTGTTCCCCACTTGTGAAGGGTTCCCCATCAAGGTTCATCGCAGCGCCCCCCTCCATACTAAATCAATGTACGGGGCAGATTTCGCTCGACCCCCCCTGTTAGGTAACTAGGGGGGGGGGGGCACGTTACCTAAAACGGTGGAGCCCCCCCCCCCCCCCTTCCGTGCACACTCCTATTTACTTCTCTGTGCAGCGCACGACTTGTCAATAAAGGGGAAATAATATTTCATACATCTGAATAGTGATGCACCTCTCTTCTCTTTCGCGGAATGCAATAGGCATGTTGTCTCGAGTTTTTTACTCGAGACTGTACTCGATGCGGTAAGCCTATTGATAGCGATACTGTAAAACGGTGTAGCAGCAGTTTATTGCAAAGAATATGTCTGCTTCTTTCCTACAACGGCCGCTTATAATCAGCATGCACGTGTACGCCTCTTCAGAACGTGTCAAGGCTACTAACCGTTTCCTTTATATAAACCCGCAGTAGAGATTGTAATTATTCTGTTTGCGGCTGTTTCTTGTGGGTATGCAACGTGGCTTTTGGCTCTCAATCGTGTTGTTAATTAGATGTACATTAAACGGAAACGGAGAATTAAATCTGTGTTACGAAATTACCCTTCCACTGTACAAAAAACTGTCACTGTGAACATCAGCCCGACACTGTGAGATTCCCGACAAATTAAATTGAATGCATTACTGACAGACATCGCGAACGCGAAGATATATACTATGCCATCTTCCCTCTAACGTCACTCATTTTGATGACGTACGATCTGTCTCAGATTCAACATCTTTGTCAGCAGACCTGGACTGAATTATGCACTGAATATTCGAAAGACGATATGTTTTGTATTTTTATCACGTTTACTGCGTAACCCCGGCGTCAGCCCCACGAAATATATTAAATCACAGCGGCCTCGTGCAAATTGGGTTCGGAAACACAAGAAAGTTAGAGCGAATGTTTCACAAACAGAACCTAAGTTTCAACAATATACACATGTTCATGTATTTCGCTCCCATGAAAAGGCGGCAACAGTGGCCGGGTATCGAACCCACACCCCCGAGTTTAGCAGTTCCACAATTCAAATTCTAGGTTAACACGCCGGGTATAGATCTGCGTACTGAACGGGGTCGTATTCTACGAAGGAACCCCATGTGGTCAACATTAAAGGGGTCGTGAAATGTTTTCCGAAAATTTTCAACTACGTGTGTATTCAGAATCCTGGCCGTCCATTCAATACTATACCTCGATTCATTTCATCGTGGGGTTCATTTAATAGCTATAAAAACACAGTTTCGATTCCCTGCTCACGTTCCCCTCAACTGTAAAGCTGACGTCACTTTAAGTCAGCCAATGAAAAGTCTCTGTCGTCGACGAAACATGGCGACACAGCGATGTTTGCTGAGCCATAGTTGACCGAGGTTCGTAGCATCATACCGGTTCGATTGCGGTGCTGTATGCAGCCACGAACGTTGTTTCCACTTTGTTAATTTGTGCGGCACTGTCTGCCGATGCACATGGTAGGCACAGCGAGGACTAAGCCACCCAAATACAACCTAATGCAACCAGTAAGAAAAACACTGGGACGCCGCGCCGAGCGAGCGAAGGCAACACATTACGGAGCCCGGAAGTACTAGAAAGCGGTACCAAGCAGATCACTCGCTGTACTTTCACAGTATAAATAGCTAAGAGCGCAAAATTTGCTGTGTTATTTTTTCTTTCCTAGGTTCCTATAAATCTATCATTTTGGAGCAAAAAAGGCTAACGCTCTGTTTATAATTTCTCTTACCATGACGTCACATGTTGGTTCCTATGACGGCCGGTAGGGGCGCATTGTCGTTTAGGAGCCCAAGAAAACTGCGATTTCAAAAGGGCGTCATTAATTATAGACTGGATATTACGCCGAAATATTTCGGAATCGGCATGTCCAATCCTTAATGAAGCAGGGAAAAATACAACCGGGCAGCTTCATTTTCGTTTCACGACCCCTTTAATCTGAACTCACCCACTAAGACATGCCTCTAATTATATCGCGGTTATTGGTGCATAAACCTCCACAACCTCCACCAAGGTTACTATTTGGTCCTGTTGGTTTGACATTAGTGGGTATAACGTTGCGCATGAAGGACACGGACACAAGAATTGCGCCCTGTGTGTTACGTCACCTTTCCTCGTGACCGTGTCCTTTATGCGAGACGTTATACCCACTCGACAACCTATTGGTTATGAGCACGACATATAAAACTTGAGAATGTTCACACACTGCTGGCGTTCGTAGAACACATGACCAGTAGTGGTGCCCTGAGAGTTCGCTCCGTTTAACAGCCTAGCGCTGACGTGACGAGCAAGTCTCTTGGTAGTGTGCCCTAGTCCGTTAGCGATTCGGAAGTCTGCGCTAAACTGAGCTCTCTGCGATGACGAATTGCACCGTTACTTGTACGAGATTGCAATTTCCGTGATCATTCAAGAAAATCGTTTATTGGAGTCATGGTACTTCCAAAGCACCGAAAAGAACTTAAACCACTGTATAAGATAGCTCAGGGTACTTAAAACACTAAGATGCAAGGAAATCCGTAAGAATCCTCTGAAATGTTTCTTAGTTCCAAGGCTCGAACGCGGGACCAGACTATTCTAAACGGTACATTGAAGGATGCTACCAAGGAATGCAAACTAACAGCATATAAAACCCTAATCAGGCTAATCTTGGAGTACGCATCGGTAGTCTGGTCTCCATACTTCTCTTGTCACGTGGCCAAGTTGGAATCTTTACGAAGAAAAGCCATAAGGTTTATATATACAGGGTGTTTCAAGCAATATGTGTCCACTATTTTTAAAAAATCAGGAAAATGCGGAAATGCGGTATTTGCTCGCTGTCTTCACAGTTGCTTTTTCTGCAGCGGCAGGCATCTTAAGATGGTTGAAGACATGATTTGGGACAGTAATTAACAAAGTTAAATTAATTAACTTTTTCATTAGTGGAGTTAGGTGGTTAAGTCCAATGGGAGAATTGAAGTCCTTCATGCGAAGAACCCATTTCAGCTTCGAGATTTCGAAAAAAGCGGCCTCTATTAATTATTGTGGCGTAATGAAGTTCAGGCAAATTCAGCGGCAAAACCGAAACCGAAACGCGGAAGAGCGCAACTGCCACATTCGTCTGAGACGTCCACAATGAGTGAACGTCATTATATCAACCATCAATTGACTTCTTGGTGTGAGTGTGTGGGCTGCGCTTGCAGTAGTAGCACGCATGACGCACATACTATAACGAACGGGGAAGCACTGCACCTCTGTAACCGTTGTCTTGAACAATGACGTCATTCTAGTCGTCTGCTTGTTGCGCTCATCGATGCTTGGGTTTCGGTTTGGCCGCTGAATTTGCCTGAACTTCATTACGCCACAATAATTAATAGAGGCCGCTTTTTCGAAATCTCAAAGCTGAAATGGGTTCTTCGCATGAAGGACTTCAATTCTCCCATTAAACTTAAAGGCCAACTCCGGCGATTTTTTGACCGTGTCAGGGTAATGGTGCTTTTATGTTCCTGAGACACCCTTGTCACGCGCCCGATAGCTGAAATACTCAGCAAATTCGAAAATAATTTTTAATAAGCAAAAAGGCGCAATACCGAAACCGAAACCCAACCGAGTGTACTGTCTACGTATGACGTAGTAGTTTGTTACGAACCGGAAGTCGTGCAAGGCATGCTGGTCCCGCCGGCGCGGAATATCACACGCTTCTCCACAGAGAACAGAAAATCGCGCGCCAAACCAACGAAGCACCAGCCAAACACCGTCGCCTTGTGGCCAGCACATTATACGCTGTAGCGGCCAAAGTTAGCGAACCCATCGGCTGCGTCACTTCCGTCGACCGGCAAACCAACACGTCAGACACGCAATGTTGCCAATAATTGTGGGAAGCCGGGTGGGCGTTTGCAGGCAATCTTTAAAATTCATTTGCAAACAATCAGCGCATCTCTCAAGCTTGAAATTTGGCATAAATGAGGGAAATGTGCAAAGGAACGTACCCAGCGAATTTCAGTGAGATCCATGGACCTCGAAAAATCGCCGGAGTTGCCCTTTAACCACCTAACTCCGCTAATTAAAAAGTTAATTAATTTAACTTTGTTAATTACTGTCCCGAATCATGTCTTCAACCATCTTAAGATGCCTGCCGCTACAGAAAAGGCAGTTGTGAAGACAGCGAGCAAATATCGCATTTTGCTGATTTTTAAAAAATAGTGGACACATTTCTTGAAACACCCTGTATATCAGATAGTATCGCCACTTTTCTCCTTCATCTCACGCACATATTTTATCACTTGAAACGTAAGCGCACAGACGCACGTGCGAACGTCTTGTCACTCTACATAAGATTGTACATGAATCATCGCTTATCGCGGCACCTGTTTCATTTGTGAAGCGTCCTACTCGTGCTACTCGAAGCTATCACCCCCTTAATCTTGTCTCATTCCGCCCACGTTTGGATAATTTTAAATACTCATTTTTCCCATCCACTGTCGAACTCTGGAATGGTCTTGACGGAGCACTCTGCAAAACGGCAGAGGGCAGCACAGGAAATGAAAATGCGTACTGCGCGGCCGAAACTGCATCACCGCAGGGCCAAGGCGCCGTTTCGTAGGGCAAAAGACCAATCGACGAGCTCAGTGCCACGTCAAGTTGGCGATCGCCGACTTTACGTCACTGCGCGTACAAGGAGGATTGGTCAGGCGTAGGAAAGCAGCGCGGGAATTGTTTTTCGAAATGGAGGGTCTGCGCGGCGCGCAGCGCTGTAATATTCGGGAAACGTGATCGCCGCGGTCTACTGTACGAATTAGCGAGCTTGTTTGGGGGGTGTTAAAAAAAAAGTAGGAGCCTGTTGACGGGCCCTTTAAGCGGAGAATGGTACACGAACCGGTTGTGGGGACAGAGGGGGGCTGACGATGATGGTTTGTCGTTACAAAAGACCTTATCTATGCATACCATGAGGAACTACTTGATAAGGTGGCTCATGTTTTGCAGCCTTCTCCCTTTTTCTCTCCCTCTCCTCCCGCCACCCCTCGCGACGCTGCATGGTGCTCTTTTGCGGGTTCCAGAAATAAGCGTCTGTCGTGGTGCCCAGCCAATGTCCTTCTGTGTCCCTTCCGGCATTAGTGCGTGACCACACCTTCTTCCAGGGGGTTCTCGCGTGTCTCGTGAACAGTGGAACTTCTCATAAATGAGGAGAGGGCTCTCTTATCTGCAATCTTTGTTTGGAGCGCAGTTCAACGTCACCGAAGTGAAGCGAATGTATTTATTATCAGTGGTGCATGGCAGGGCTGGGCAGTATCGAAGATACATGTATCCTAGATACTATCTTATATACTCTTTGGGTATCTTGCATCTGTATCGCGATACGTCTCGCAAAACGAGTATCTGTATCTGTATTTCCGATACATTCAATAATGTATCGTGTATCTTAAGATACAAGATACTGTAATAGCAACGCCACCCTGCGAAGCAACAAACGTCGGCTGAAATCTGCCTCTCAAGCAGATACTGCTGCCACTAAGCCACCTCAATAAAGCTGAAGGCAGAGATATTCCTTTGTCTTTCCTTGAGAGTGTTCCAGTGAGCATAGAAAATAAGGTGTATACGCGTCTTTGTTGGTGGAGCAGAGTCACGGGATGGCGCTTCAGCCATCTCGACAAAAACAAGCGCGTGAACGTCTACGTCCAGCCGACCTTTTGTTTCTCGATGTTTTCTTTCGTTTTAGCTGTGTCAGTGCCATGAACCTTGTTTGTAGCCACGACACTGTGCTGCGTGCTCCAATGCGCGCGGCGTCTTTCGCTCAAATTCGGTTGCGGCTACAGTGTCCTTATTGAAGTTTGTCTTGCGTGGTGCTTTGTTACAAATTCTCAAAAATGCAAGAATGGGGTTGCTTTGCGTCTCCCTGCTTTCACACAGAGATTTCACAGATCTCGTCGATGTAAGCTTGACTTGCACAGTATGTGGCTTACATGCAAATTAGATTATAACAACTGTCCCTCTACCTGTGTCGATGCTATATGCAATCGAACAAGCATTTACGTAACAGATGCTATTTTGGCGTACTGTATCTTCGTTCTTCGTGCTAAATTATGCAAGAAGTTCTTTGATGATAGCTTGATTGTTAGCACAAGTGCTCTCTTTGCTGTCCTCCGTTTGCATTCCACACATTACCTAGGCCACTGTGTAGCTTTTTTCCCCATTTTGTTAACTGCAATAAGTCTAACCTCCTCCTCTATTCCTTTTCTTATTTATTTTTATTTTTAATTGTCTGCGTCATTGCTACAATTTACATATCTACATTTCATGTGAGTTTACTGTTCAGGCGATGTTAGGGCAAATGTAAAATAATCTGAGCGGGCCTAGTACCTACAGGAACAAAAGTTCTGCTTACGATTTAATAAAACAGCAAGATTGAGTTTACATTATAATAATGAAAATTATAACAACAAATCTTAAAGACATTAGAAAGGGGATTTTTGAAACATAACACCAAGTACTATGGTTTTCTCATCAGCGTCCTCATGAGCCTTTTGGTGCTATTTTCCGTGGGCACTGAGCTTTTTTATCTGACCTTAACACCTAAGTTGACGATACATCATGCTCTATTTTCATAGCTTTTAGGGGTGCAGCTTGTATCCTGTTTATAAAGGGTGTCACGTAACTGGAACCAAATATTTGCAAAGAAGAGGTTAACCTCAACTGAATAAAACCAACGATGGGGTTTACCGCCATGTGGCTCTCATTCATTAGGGTATTTTTATATTGCGCTTAATTTCTTAACTAGGATGAAAAATGTAGCATTTCTGTTCTTTATTTTTGGGCCAAGTGCGTTTCTTTACGTTTTAGAGGGCATTCTAAAACGACAGATCTGATTTTTTGTGGAAAAGTAAATACGCTTACGGACAAGGTAAGACTCTGCACCAGTATTTGTGCCATCTGGCGGAGGCTTCTTATTGAAGTTCTTGGAATTAGACGGCAACCCGCTAGCTGGTCGCCAAGTAGAGCAGCGACACCCATCAAATACAAAAGTGCCAAGTAAGCAAATGCCAGTGACTTGTGTCGGAATGAAACTAATATACATTAAGCAAGAAAAACATAACTTCCGGGATTTAAACATATATTTCATTAAAATAAACAAAGTTGGTCGCAGTTAAGACATTTTCAAGCAAACACTTCTGTACATAGGTATTTGCAGCGTCATTATATAGATCTATAATAGCAAATCTACAAATGTATCGAAGTATCTTAAGATACAATTTGGAATTATCGTATCGGATACATTCATTCCGGAAGTATCTTGTATCTGTATCTGCAATACTTCTTGCCCGAGTATCTTGTATCGTATCGCGATACAATTTCAAAGTATCTTTGCCTAGCCCTGGTGCATGGTATGCGAGAGTGAGCGATTCGTTCCTGGCCACGTTTCTCCACACTGTGAATAAACCGTCTACGAAAGGGAAAAAAGACATTCACCCATTAACAACAAAGATACAAAAACATCCATGCGGATTTTGTGCAAGAAAAGCTTCTCAGAAAGAACAGCTGCTGGAGTCCTGGTGAGCTGTCCTGGTAGAGCGACTGCCTCCGAACGACATGAAAACGCGTTCGTACGGACCAGTGTTGCCAGATCCCGTAAAGTGGCGTTTGCCTTGATTTGGAGAAAGTGTAGCCCAAACATAGCCAAGGCTACAAGAGGATAAAATGTTGTGGCTGTTGTAGCCACCTTCATTTCGCCGATGATGAACGTACGACATTAATTTTCCGCGACCACCCGGAAAGGCATTTATTTATTTATTTATTACTTATTTTATATATTTATTTACATATACTGCCGTCTCATTGCGAGACATTGAAGGGGTTGGTACAGAAGTAAGAAAATCAGGCATAACATGAAACAAATTAGCATATACATGAACGCTATATTGTGCGATTTAACGAGCACAAAAAAGGCAAGGTGTACAAATGCGCGTATAACAAATCAAGATTGCATCATATAACACTTGTTAAATGTTAGGAAAAGGCACAAATAGGAAATTCACACCACGCATTCAGAACTCGTGAGGCACATGCCGATGAATTTCTTCCGCAAATTGTGCGGAAGCTAACTGACGAAGTGCTCCGTCAAGACCATTCCAGAGTTCGACAGTGGATGGGAAAAATGAGTATTTAAAACTATCCAAACGTGGGCGGAATGGGACAAGATTAAGGGGGGTGATAGCTTCGAGTAGCACGAGTAGGACGCTTCACAAATGAAACAGGTGCCGCGATAACCGATGATTCATGTACAATCTTATGTAGAGTGACAAGACGTTCGCACGTGCGTCTGTGCGCTTACGTTTCAAGTGATAAAATATGTGCGTGCGATGAAGGAGAAAAGTGGCGATACTATCTGCTATATACATATATACCTTACGGCATTTCTTCGTAAAAATTCCAACTTGGCCACGTCACAAGAGAAGTATGGGGACCAGACAACCGATGCGTACTCGAAGATTGGCCTGATTAGGGTTTTATACGCTGTTAGTTTGCATTCCTTGGTAGCATCCTTCAATGTACCGTTTAAGTAGAATAGTCTGGTCCCGCGTTCGAGCCTTGGAACTAAGAAACATTTATTTCAGAGGATTCTTACGGATTTCCTTGCATCTTAGTGTTTTAAGTACCCTGAGCTATCTTAAACAGTGGTTTAAGTTCTTTTCGGTGCTTTGGAAGTACCATGACTCCAATAAACAATTTTCTTGAATGATCACGGAAATTGCAATCTCGTACAACGAACGGTGCAATCCTTCATCGGAGCTCAGTTAAACGCAGATTTCCGCATCGCTAACTGAATAGGGCACACTACCAAGAGAATTTGCTCGTCACATCGGCGCTAGGCTGTTAAACGGAGTGAACTGTCTAGCACCACTACTGGTCATGTGTTCTACGACCGCCAGCAGTGTGTGAAAATTCTCAAATTTTATATGTCGCACTCAACCAATAGGTTGTCGAGTGGGTATAACGTTGCGCGTAAAGGACATGGTCACCAGAAGAGGTGACGTAACACACAGTGCGCTTCTTGTGTCCGTTTCTTTTATGCTCAACGTTATACCCACTAATGTGAAACCAACAGACCAAATAGCAACCTTGGGGGAGGTTGTGGAGGTTTATGCACCAAAAACCAAGATATAATCAGAGGCATGTCTTAGTGGGTGGGTTCAGATTAATGCTGAGCACCTGGGGTTCCTTAATAGAATATGGCCCCGTTCAGTATGCAGATATACCCGACGTGTTAACCTAGAAGTTGAATTGTGGGACTGCTAAACGCGGGGGTCTGGGTTCGATACCCGGCCACTGTTGCCGCCTTTTCATGGGAGCGAAATACATGAACATGTGTATATTGTTCAGACTTAGGTTTTGTCTGCGAAACATTCGCTCTAACTTTCTTGTGTTTCCGAACCCAATTTGCACGAGGCCGCGGTTATTTAAAATATTTCGTGGTGCTGAGGCCGGGGTTGCGCAGTAAACGTAATCAAAATACAAAACATATCGTCTTTCGAATATTCATTGCAGAATTCAGTCCAGGTCTGCTGTCAAAGATGTTGAATCTAGGACAGATCATACGTCACCAAAATAAATGACGTTAGGGCAAGATGGCGTAGTATCTTCGCGTTCGAGATGTCTGTCAGTAATGCATTGAATTTAATTTGTCGGGAATCTCACAGTGTCGGGCTGATGTTCATAGTGACAATTTTTTGTACTGGGGAAGGGTAATTTCGTAGCACAGATTTAATTCTCCGTTTCCGTTTAATGTACATCTAATTAACAACACGATTGCGAGCCAAAAGCAACGTTGCATACCGACAAGAAACAGCCGCAAACAGAGTAGTTACAATCTCTGCTGCGGGTTTATATAAAGGAACTGGTTAGAAGCCTTGACAAGTTGTGAAGAGGCGTACATGCGGCCGTTGTAGGAAACACGCAGACGTATTCTTTGCAATAAAGTGCTGCAACGCCGTTTAACAGTATTGGTACAACTGATACAAATTGATCACCACAGGCTTACCGCATACTCGATGCGGTAAGCCTGTTGAACAGAAGAGAGGTGTATCACTATACAGATGTATGAAATATTATTTGACCTTTATTGAGAAGTCGTGCGCTGTGCAGAGAAGTAAATAAGAGTGCGCATGGGGCGGGGGGGCTCCACCCTCTTAGGTAACGTGCCTCACCCCCTATTAGGTATCTAGGTGGCGCCCCCCCCCCCCCCTAGTTACCTAAGAGGGGGGGGGGACCCTTCGCACGCCTATGGACAAGTGGTGAGCAGATTGCAAACGATTTTAAAGGGACCCACAACCAATTTTTATAGTACCCGTTTTCTTGAGTGCAACTGAAAGCTTACCGGTCAGAGCTTGTAATCATGAAATGGTAACGCGGAAAACGCCGTAGAACATTTATCATCAGAATTTTTCGATGTGCGGCGATTATGCAGTCTTAAGGAGACATGCTGCAAACAGTGGATGTGGTCGCGATAGCGATTATACGCCAGCGGTGATGAAAAGTGAAGCCCGAAGTATAAACACGTAATGTTATGTTTGTCGAGCCTGCGGTCCCGCGACTACTGCTTTCTGGCGTGTTAAATTATTTTACAAGAGTTACAGCGCTTTCCTGGGGCTTCTTATGCAAGTACTTCGGCCGTGCACACGTGCTTTTTAGGCCTTTTAGCCAAGCCAAGCTGAGCTAAGCCTTCGAAAACGACACGACGCTTTTACACGTGATCGACAGTTCACGCATGGTAGTTCACGTGCGGCCGTAGTCGTTGGACGGTTTCGTTATGTCGTCGCTTGAGAACTTGAGCGAGTTAGAGGAACGAATTTTGGCTCGCATGCGAGCGCAAAACTAATCGAGTAGGCCGTGCGCATGCGCCACTGCCTCCGTTTCACTGGAAGCCACGAAAGCAGCGCCGCTTTTCATGCTGTACTACTTTTACCTTGTAAGCCGCATAGAACCAAACGGGGATGGAACATAACATACATACGTGGCTTCCGTATTTTCAAAGAACGCCGCACTTTTCGTATGACAGCCGTCGTTGTCAATAAGTGAAAAGGAATTTAATTTTAGTATTTGATGGTGAGCCCGTGCCTCGGATGTATGCTTAGCTGTACCCCCCTCTACACATGCGCGATGCGTACTTTTTGTATATATCTATGCTCATGCGTGCACTAAAGCTCAATAGACATTTCCCAGGCCGGACAGCGACTCCAGAGGAGATGGCTGAAATAGAAGCTGGGGGGTCCGTGGCCTCGGGCTTGGATTCGCATTTTTTTTTTTCGGGATAATTTGCAAATTTGCGATGGCCGGTACCGCTCGGTTCGCTCCTGTCGCCGCGATATACCAGTATAGTGTACTAGAATAATTCTAGCACACTATGCCGCGATATGAACCCCGAAGAACTGGGCGCGCGTCTCGTGACCGCCGCAGCGCATGTGCAGACTACCCTCCCCCCTCCTCAATTAGGAACGGTGGATGCCCGGCGCCTCTGTGAATCGAACCCAGTGCCTCCAGCATTGGACCCCAGATAACAGGGGCTTATTCTCACACGAAATTTTTGCGAACAAAGGGAGCAGCTGTCGAAGATTGGTGAACGAAAAAAAGGGGGGGGACTGGCAGTCTCATGGAGTCATGTATGATTCACCGAGGCTATAGTGAGTCATCTAGGGACAATTGGTTGCTATACTGCGTGACGGGGGCACAAAAGTCCCAGTTTACAATGGCCATCACGTTATCACAAGTCTTCAAGTTCCAGTAGATACCTTTCCTGAAATCACTTAGTGTGACAGCTCTCTACGTCCCTATGTTCATTGTCCCGCCTGTACACTGTTATCGAAGAAAAAGGAAGGGGGGAGAATTGTGCGACAGAGATGACTGTCTTGTAGGTGGCGCCAGTGACCGCACGTGGTACACGTGGTGCAATGACAGGGGTTTATAAGAGGCTCTAGATCTCCTTCTCAACATCAGACTCCCCTGGAAAGCCCGTGGACGCGCTTCTTCATCGCTCAGTCATCAGCTAGTTACGATGTCTACCCGAGATGAATCTCTTCATGCTTGTCTTCACCGTGGCCCTGCTGCCGAATTTTGCCCATGTCGCTGGTAGGTGTGGATATATACATCTCCCCATCTAAACTGCGTACCCTCCACCCATCGATTGTGTCGTTCTTGCGCGCATGTACTTCCTATAGCTTTTATTTAAACGCGCCTGACAAGTACGCGTCTCGTATAATTAATGATGCTCCTTTTGCAAATGTAAGCACGCTTATTCGTATTACCTGTAACTTGCGTCCGATTGTAATAGTCATTTGCGCCGGTGAACTAAGTTTCTTATTGCACACTGAGTGTTTAGTATTGACGGGAGCAGGAGAAAAAGCGAAGGCCTAAGCACATGAGAAGAAGGACGTTTATTCTCGTGGCTTTGTAATTTTTGGTAAATGATCACCTCACGTTGAAGTAATTGAGAGTTCGACGGAAACCCGACTGGTCGGTACATGATGAAGGGAAGCGCAAAGTTTAAGAAAAAAAGACGTTTCGGTTGCAAAAAATGGATCCGTATGGAAGCCTAAACGTCTTCAATTCTCAACTTTTACTTTTCCGTTTATTTCCGCTTACTGTTAACCATGGGCGTCGGCAGGGGGGGGTGCAAAAGGGGCACTTTCCCCCCCTCAAGCCTCACCAGCACTTGCCCTCACCCAAGCTACACCACTGCTCTCCCCCCTCCCCCCAGCCACGATGCAACACTGGTTTGCACCCCCCAAGAGAAAATCCTGCCGACGACTATGCTGTTAACCCCTACATGGGCCTTCAGCCGAGGTGAACCCATTTACAACAAAAATGTAATACACTGAGGCCTGTAATTTACCACATAGGTCTATTTCGTCTGTGTACTTTCTTTCTTTCATCCTTTCCTCATGTTGCATATACCTATTTTATCTGCGAACTATGCCTCTCAAATATTCAGTATTTGTGTACCACCAACGCCTGAACTCTGAAGCGTTTCTGTAGTAATTTCGTGCTACTTAACACGAGTCATTCTACTCCCACAGGGCACAGCACGTGCATCAGCCAGACGTAGAAGACACCGAACAACAGCGCCGGAGTCATATCCCAGCCGGGGGCCATTATCGAAGCCAGCAGTCACGCTCGAATGTCGCGGTTACCCGTGCCGCTGGTCCTCGCCGCACAACCGCTGTCCCCGAGAACGTTCGGATTCCTACGCATGACCGTGAGACTTGCCCCAGATGCCGCGCAAGTGCGGCTCACTAGATTCCGTGCCATAGGTTCTGCCTTCACAGACTCTGTGTCCTTGAGCGTGGGACGGGAACTATACTTCCAGTCATGGGCCCGTACACCTGCAGCCTTTCGGACAAGAGCCTGGTGCGAGGCCATCGAGGACCCGTCTAGCAAGAACCCGATCGACGCGGTCATGCTGAGAGCCCTCACCACTCTTGATTTCTTGTTGCGCTCTACTAAACCATGTCGTGCGAATGCATGGGCAGTTCAGCAGCTTCCCGAGGGGTCTGCTGTGCTTACTCTCCCGAAGAACGGCGAACGGTTGTTCCCCACGTCTTCTCCGTCGCCGTTCTACAGCTTCCTAAGAAGAAGTCCTGAGTTTTTTGCTTCTTTTCTTTGTTTTTTTTTGTAATGCATGACCCTGTTCGAACTATGGCATTCTTGCAATAAAAGTTTTCTTTTTGCACGGCTACATTGTTGTTTGCGAGTATCGACACTTAGGCATTTCGTAGAGTGAGTCTAACGTGGAGCGCAATGTTGCCCACTGGAGCTTTTTTTTTTGTGTGTGTGTGTGTGTGTTTGTTTCACCCGCCCCAGTGGTCTAGGGCTTATGGTGCCCGAATGCGGACACAAAGGTTTCCGTATTGAATCCCGGCTGCATTTTCGGTGGAGGCTAAAATGCTTGAGTATCGTTTACCTATATTTAAGTGCACGTTAAAGTGCTCCAGGTGGTCTAAATTTCCGGAGCCCACCCCTACGCCATCCCTGATAATCATATCGTGGTTTTGGGTCGTTATACACCGACAATTATTAATACTTTTCTGTTGCAACGCGCTTCCAGAAACTCTTACTTCAGTCTTTGTGGTGCTGTGGTTAGTCTTCTTTGACAGCAGAGCTTGTATGGTCGAGGTTTGCCGTATGTCGCAGATAGAAACTTATCATCATCATGAGTCAGCACGCGCTCCATCCCCACCCAAGCATTCTGTACAGATGGTATTGTACTAATGATCGCCTCCTTAGCTTGCTGTCGACGAAAATTGGTATGGGAGGGTAAGGCGGTTCAACGAGTACGACTGTCAGGTCATAATATAAATAACAAAAATGGCGTTGCGTGTGTCGTCAAACCCTCTCCTCCAGACACGTGTGGCACTCGATATGCGCCGCAAGTGATTAACAGTTTATATGTGCTCAGACAGAGCGTTAAGAAAAGCCGATATCGGCAGCGTTGACCCCACGAATGCAAAGAACAAAAAGCAGGATCGCAACAGGAATCGAACCCAAGCATTCTGCGTGACAGGTATTGAAACTGATTTGAAAAAAAAAAAGGACCTCATGCAGGCGTAATGTTGGTGCAACGTCAACTGTAGTTGCAGTGCTCGCTATATAATTTTATAACAAAGTTCTGTTGTTTGCTGCGCTTCTATAGCAGCCTAATAAACATTACATTAGTATTCCGGTGATTCAGCAAGCTATATTCAAGTGTTGCTAACGAAACTTCCCTATGAAATTCACATCATCGCACCATAAAGTGCACTTTGTTTCGATAATACTGATGTATGTGCTCTAACGGGAGTGCTGACGTTACGTCAGGCCATAAGCTACCCTTTAAACGACAGTGTAGTCGATGTTCCTGGCAAGCCCGCGATGTGCATACAACTATTACACTTACAAAGACACGTTGATCCACCTCGTAATGCTTGGCTCAAAGCCAAAAAATTCAACACAGACAACTACTTGCCGACTGCTTCGCATGAAACCGATTCCAACGAGGCGTGAGATCTGCCAAATTTTTTCTGCTCTTAGAGCAAGTGCACGTCTTCCAACGAGAGAGTGAGAGCGGTAGTCAAGCGTTCCAATGTGAGAGCCGGAGTGGATTCAGAGCTGGAGTCGCTCCGTGGGGCACGAAATGTTGCTCTAGGAAAAACTCTAGGAAGCACGATACATGCACCAAGATTCAAGTATTCTCGCTAAATAATTTAATATCACCTTATTTATGCGGACAACTTTCGGTTTCGGTTTCTGTGCGCCGAGTTGGGGGGTGACGCAGCAGTGTAGTAGGCTTGGTCATGTGACCACACAAGGTTGTGACGCACGTCGTGCTGAGTATGATCTGCTCTCGTACACGCGTGCCCCACAAGCACCAGCAAAACAAACGCGTCGACAGGTGTGACGGCTAGGAACCGATGCTTTGCCGGTACGTACGTTGCAGCAGGAATTATACCTATGCTTCTTTCTCCCTTCGAATGCTGCCGTTTTGAAATACAGGTTTCCAAATAGCAATGCGACAAGTGAGCGCCGTTTACTCTAGCCACGACGACTGCCAGTGGTACGGGAAATGTGACTCGAATATGATTAGCGTGCCTCATAAAATATCGTGGTTTTGGTACGTACAACACCTACAATTATCAGTCGAATATGATTCACTCTCCCGTTGTAAATTGGGATCAGAAGTATGGTGTGTTCTAACGGGGACTATCGCGGCAACTGGCTAATGTTTAAGTCGAAAGTTTACACGACACTTGAACAGTTTAGTAGAATGTTGTTCTTCGAAAACGTATGTATACGGTGGGCGTGCGTCCAGGATTCGTGATTGTAAAAGTAGATAGATAGATAGATAGATAGATAGATAGATAGATAGATAGATAGATAGATAGATAGATAGATAGATATATAGATAGATAGACAAAGATAGATAGATAGATAGATAGATAGATAGATAGATAGACAAAGATAGATAGATAGATAAAGATAGATAGATAGATAGATAGATAGATAGATAGATAGATAGATAGATAGATAGATAGATAGATAGATAGATAGATAGATAGATAGATAGATAGATAGATAGATAGATAGAAAACACATCCATGTTTTGCACCCTTCTCCATTTTTCTCTACCCCTCCCCTCACGACGCTGCATGGTGCTCTTTTGCGGGTTCCAGAAATAAGCGTCTTTCCTGGTGTCCAGCCATTGTCCTTGTGTGTCCCTTTCGCCTTGACCAACACCCTTCCTCCAAAGGGGGTTCTCGCGTGACTCGTGAAGTGAACAGTGGAACTTCGGCTCTCTTATCTGAAATCTTTGTTTAGAGCGCAGTTCAACGTTACTTAAGTGAAGCGAATGCAGTATCAGTGGTGCGTGATATGCGAGAGTGGGCAATTGGTTTCTGGCCAGGTTTCTCCACACTGTGCATAAACCGTCTACGAAAGGAAAAAAAATGACATTCACCCATTAACAACAAAGATACAAAAACATCCATGTGAATTTTGTGAAATAAAAGCTTCTCAGAAAGAACAGCGTCTAGAGTCCTGGTGAGCGGTCCTGGTAGAGCGACTGCCTCCGAACGGCATGAAAACGCGTTGGTACGAACCAGTGTTGCCAGGTCCCGCAAAGTGGCGTTTGCCTTGATTTGGAGAAAGTGTAGGCCAAACATAGCCAAGGCTGCAAGAGGAGAAAATGTTGTGGCTGATGTAGCCATCTTCATTTCGCCAATGATGAATTTACGACATTAGTTTTTGGCGACCGCCCCGAACAGGCATTGGTCCCGCGTTCGAGCCTTGGAACTAAGAAACATTTATTTCAGAGGATTCTGACGGATTTCCTTACATCTTAGTGTTTTAAGTACCCTGAACTATCTTATACAGTGGTTTAAGTTCTTTTCGGTGCTTTGGAAGTACCATGGCTCCAATAAAGGATTTTCTTGAATGATCACGGCAATGACAATCTCGTACAACGAACGGTGCAATCCGTCATCGGAGACAGCTCAGTTAAACGCAATTTCCGCATCGCTAGCTGAATAGGGCACGCTACCAAGAGACTTGCTCGTCACATCGGCGCTAGGCTGTTAAACGGAAGCGAACTCTCAGGACACCACTACTGGCCATGTGTTCTACGAACGCCAGCAGTGTGTGAAAATTCTCAAGTTTTATATGTCGTACTCACAACCGATAGGTTGTCGAGTGGGTATAACGCTGAGCATAAAGGACACAGTCACAAGAAGAGGTGACGTAACACACAGGACGCAATTCTTGTGTCCGTGTCCTTCATGCGCAACGTTATACCCACGAATGTCAAACCAACAGGACCAAATAGTAACCTTGGTGGAGGTTTATGCACCAAAAACCATGATATAACTAGAGGCATGTGTTAGTGGGTGAGTTCAGATTAATGTTGATCACGTCGGGTTCCTTCATAGAATATGGCCCCGTTCAGTACGCAGATATACCCGGCGTGTTAACTTAGAAGTGTAATTGTCAGGCTGCTAAACTCGGGGGGTGTGGGTTCGATCCCCGGCCACTGTTGCCGCATTTTCATGGGGGGAGAAATACATGAACATTTGTATATTGTTGAGGTTTAGGTTCTCTTTGTGAAACATTCACTCTAACTTTCTTGTGTTTCGGAACACAATTTGCACGAGGTCGCGGTGATTTAAAATATTTCGTGGTGCTGAGGCCGGGGGTTACGCAGTAAACGTAATCAAAATACAAAACATAGCCAAACGTAATCAAAATACAGCATATCCCTCGTTCAGCAAAACCGGCGCTAAATATCGCGTAGGGGCGCTCGTAAATTGTAAACCACGGAATTCTTTTGCCATGCTCACGCATAGGTAGGTAGGTATAAACTTTATTTGATCCATGAAAGAATCATGTGAGGGGGGGGGTGTGTGGGGGAAGTGGAAGCAGGAAGACGATGGGCCCTCGGGCCGCTCTAGATGGCCGGACACTTTTGTGCTTCGGCGACCCCTCTGGCCCAGCCCACTGTCCGGAGCTGTAACGCCGGTTGCGAGCTGCGCAGAGCAGCCTCCCATCGCTCCTGGTGTTCTGACCCTTGCCACGGGGGCTTGGGTTTGTTTGGGCAATTCACAAAGACGTGATTGAAGTCGGCTCTGGTGCTACGACACAGGTTGCAGTGAGGAGAGGTTTCGCCATGTGTAATAAGGGAGAGAAGAAATGGAGTCGTAACTGTGGCCGTTTGAAGTCTGCGCCACAAAACCTGGTCACTTCTGGAAAGAGATTTATGCGGTGGGGGGATACGTTAGGCGGGAATTTCGATAAAACAGTGTTATATCGTGGTAGCTGAGGAGTCGATCCCTGGCACCGCGAAGCGAAGGCAGGTCGCTGTGAGCCCGGTTGACGAGTGCTCGGGCTTGGGTGTGAGCGGCCGTGTTGCCTGGATGTCCACTGTGCGCAGGGACCCAGAGGAGAGTGATGAGACGATCAGGCGGAGGAGATAACTCAAGGATTCTAGCAGCCGGTGAGTGGATTTTGAGAGTGGCGTAATTACGAATTGCAGTATAGCATTGAATGAAAGTTGCACACAGACGCTGAGCAATAGCTTCCAGATACAAACTGATCACCTCAGGATCGGTTTGCGGAAAAGACGTGGCTTCCGCAGCTAGAAAGAACGCCGCACTCTCTGTATGACACCAATCGCTGTCAATAAGTGAAAAAGAATTTAATTTTATTAATTGGTGGTGAGCCCGTGCATCGGATGTATGCTTAGTTGTACCCACTCACGACATGAGCGATGCGTACTTTTTGTATACATGTATGCTCATGCGTGCACTAAAGCTCAATAGACATTTCCCAGGCCGAACAGCGGCTCCAGAGGAGATGGCTAAAATAGAGGTTGGGGGTCCGTGGTCTCGGGCCTGGATTCGAAAATTTTTGTTTTCGGGATAATTCGCAAATTTGCGATGGCCGGTACCGCTCGGTTCGCTCCTGTCACCGCGATATACGAGAACAGTGTACTAGAATAATTCTAGCACACTAGATCGCGATAGACAACAAAAGAACTGGGCGCGCGTCTCGTGACCGCCGCAGCGCATGTGCAGACTACCCTCCCCCCTCCTCAATTAGTAACGGTGGATGCCCGGCGCCTCTGTGAACCGAACCCTAAGGTCCCTTACCGAACCCAGTGCCTCCAGCATTGGACCCCAGATAACAGGGGCTTATTTTTCACACGAAATTTTTGCGAACAAAGGGAGCAGCTGTCGACGACTGATGAACGAAAGAAGGGGGAGTGACAGTCTCATGGAGTCATGTATGATTCACCGAGGCTAGTGAGTCATGTAGGGACAATTGGTTATTATTCTGCGCGACGGGGGGCACAAAAGTCCCAGTTCACAATGGCCGTCACGTTATCACAAGTCTTCAAGTTCCAGTGGATACCTTTCCTGAAATCACTTGGTGTCATAGCTCTCTACGTCCCTATGTTCATTGCCCCGCCTGTACACTGTTATCGAGGGAAGAGGAAAGGGGAGAATGGTGCGACAGAGATGACTGTCTCGTAGAATGGTGGCGCCAATGACCTCACGTGGTGCAATGACAGGGGTTTATAAGAGGCTCTAGAAATCCTTCTCAACATCAGACTCCCCTGGAAAGCCCGTGGACGCGCTTCTTCATCGCTCAGTCATCAGCTAGTTACGATGTCTACCCGAGATGAATCTCTTCATGCTTGCCTTCATCGTGGCCCTGCTGCCGAATTTTGCCCATGTCGCTGGTAGGTGTGGATATATACATCTTCCCATCTAAACTGCGTACCCTCCACCCATCGATTGTGTCGTTCTTGCGCGCATGTCCTTCCTGTAGCTTTCATTTAAACGCGCCTGACAAGTACGCGTCTCGTAATGTTAATGATGCTCCTCTTGCAAAACTAGGCTTATCTGTATTACTTGTAACTTGTGTCCGATTGTAATAGTCATTTGGGACGGTGAACTAAGTTTCTTATTGTACACTGATTGTTTAGTCTTGACGGGAGCAGGAGAAAAAGCGAAGGCACATGAGAAGAAGGATGTTTAATCTCGTGGCTTTGTACATTTTGGTAAATAATCACCTTATGTTGAAGTAATCGAGAGTTCGACGGAAACCCGACTGGTCGGTACGAAAAATGACGAAAGTATGCGCAAAGTTTAACAGAATAGACGTTTCATTTGCGAAAAAATGTATCCGTATGGACGCCTAAACGTCTTCAGTTTTCAACTTTTACTTTTTCACTTATTTCCGCTTACTGTCAACCCTAGCTACATGGGCTTTTACCGAGGTGAACCCATTTGCAACGAAGAGTTTATATATAGATAAGCAGCAAACAACATACATATGTAATGCACTGAGGCCTGCAATTTACCACATAGGCCTATTTCGTCTGTGTACTTTCTTTCTTACGTTATTTCCTCGTGTTGCATATACCTATTTTACGTGCAAACTGTCCCTCTCGAATATTCACTATTTGTGCACCATCAAGGCGTGACCTCTGTGGCGCTTCTGTTGCAATTTTGTGCTAATTAACACGAGTCATTTTTTTCCTGCAGGGCACAGCACGTTCATCAGCCAGACGTAGAAGACACCGAACAACAGCGCCGGAGTCATAACCCCGGGGGCCATTATCGAAGCCAGCAGTCACGCTCGAATGTCGCGGTTACCCGTGCCGCTGGTCCTCGCCGCACAACCCCTGGCCCCGAGAACGTTCGGATTCCTACGCACGACCGTGAGACTTGCCCAAGATGCCGCGCAAGTGCGGCTCACTAGATTCCGTGCCATAGGTTCTGCTTTCACAGACTCTGTGTCCTTGAGCGTGGGACGGGAACTATACTTCCAGTCGTGTGCCCGTACACCTGAAGCCTTTCGGACAAGAGCCTGGTGCGAGGCCATCGAGGACCCGTCTTCGATCGACGCGGTCATGCTGAGATCCCTCACCACTCATCATTTCTTGTTGCGCTCTGCTAAACCTCACCACTGCATGCCGTGCAAGCCCATGGGCAGTTCAACAGCCTCCCGAGGGGTCTGCTGTTCTGACTCTCCCGAGGAGCTGCGAACGGATTGTTCTCCAAGTCTTGTCCGTCGCCGTTCTACAGCTTCCTAAGAAGAAGTCCTGAGTTTTTTTGTTTTTTTTTTTCATTTCTTTATTTTTTGTAATGCATGACCCTGTTCGAACTATGGCATTCTTGCAATAAAACTTAACTTTTTGCACGGTTACATTGTTGTTTCCGAGTATACACACTTAGGCATTTCGTAGAGCGAGTCTAACGTAGAGCGTAATGTTGCCTACTGGATCCTTTTTTTTTTTCGTTTTGTTTTGTTTCACCCGCCCCAGCGGTCTAGTGCTTATGGCGCCCGAATGCTGACGTGAAGGTCTCCGGATTGAATCCGGGCCGCATTTTCGGTGGAGGCTGAAATGCCTGAGTATCGTTTACTTAGATTTAAGTGCACGTTAAAGTGCTCCAGGTGGTCTAAATTCACGGAGCCCACCCCTACGCCGTCCCTCATAACCATATCGTGGTTTTGGGTCGTTATACACCGACAATTATTAATATTTTTCTGTTGCAACTCACTTCCAGAAACTTACCTCAGTCTTTATGGTGCTGTGGTTAGTCTTCTTTGACAGCAGAGCTTGTATGGTCGAGGTCTGCCGTATGTCGCAGATAGAAAATTATCATCATCATGAGTCAGCACGCGCTCCATCACCACCCAGGCATTGTGTAGAGATTGTATTGTACTAATGCTCGCCTCCTTAGCTTGCTGTAGACGAAAATTGGTATGGTGGGGTAAGGTGGTTTAACGAGTACGATTGTCGGGGCATAATATAAATAACATAAAAAGGCCGTCGCGTACGTCGTCAAACTCTCTCCTACAGAAATGTGTGACACTCGATATGCGCCGCAGGTGATTAGCAGTTAATATGAGCCCAGGCAGAGCGTTAAGAAAGGCCGATAACGGCAGCGTTGACCCCACGAATGAAAAGAACAAAAAGCAATATCGCAGCAGGAATCTAACCCAAGCATTCTGCGTGACAGGTATTGAAACTGCTTTAAGGCGTTATGTTGGTGCAACGTCAGCTGTAGTTGCAGCGCTCGCTATATAATTTTAGAACAAAGTTCTAGTGTTGGCTCCGCTTCTATAGCAACCTAATAAACATTGCATTAGCATTCCGGTAATTCAGCAAGCTATATATACTCAAGTGTTGCTCGACCCCGAAGAAATGCGCTAACGAAACTTCCCTATGAAATTCCCATCGCTGCACCGTAAAGTGCACTTCGTTTTGATAATACTGACGTATGTGCTCTAACATGAGTGATGACGTTACGTCAGGCCATAAGTTACCCTTTAAAAGACAGTGTAGTCGATGTTCCTGGCAAGCCCGCGATGGGCACACAACTATTACACTTACAAAAACACGTTGATCCACCTCGTAATGCTTGGCTTAAAGCCAAAAAAAATTCAACATAGACAACTACTTGCCGACTGCTTCACATGAAACCGATTCCAACAAGGCGTGGGATCTGCAAAGTCTTTTCCGCTCTTTTTGGAGCAAATGCACGCCTTCCAACGAGAGAGTGAGAGCGGTAGTCAAGTGTTCCATTGTGAGAGCCGGAGTGAGTGGATTCAGAGGGGGGAGTCACTCCATGGGGCACAAGTTGCTCTAGGAAAAGCTCTAGGAAGCACGATACACGCACCAAGATTCACATTTTCTCGCTAAGTAATTTAATAGCACCTTATTTATGCGGACAACTTTCGGCTTCAGTTTCTGGGCGCCGAGTTGGGCGGTGACGTAGCAGTGTAGCAGGCTTGGTCACGTGACCACACAAGGCTGTGACGCACGTCGTGCTGAGTATCGTCTGATCTCGTACACACGTGCCCCACAAGCACCAGCAAAACAAACACGTCGACAGGTGCGATGGCTAGGAACCGATGCTTTGCCGGTACGTACGCTGCGGAGGTGGCGGAGGCCCGGAGGTCATCACGTCACTACCGATCTGGTGTGACGTCACTACAACTTTCGTTGTCGTACGTCAGTTTTAATGCGCTAATTGATCTCGATTGGGAGAATGAGCATTTAGGTACTCTTTGGAAGTGAATTAAAATATATTCTAAACATTAGCTGTGTCCGACCATTCGTGTAGAGCAGGTGTCTCAAACACGCGGCCCGCGGCCCACAAATGTCTGTCTTCGTCGTTCATTCTTTTCTCTTAATAACTACGTACGTGTGCTATATAGGCATGACTGGTCTGAAGCATTGTTTTCGTGAGGCACCTCATGTGGTCGTCATGTGCTGAAACATAACCGTGAAACAAAAACTGTATTTCCGAATCGGCGTCCAGAGAGTTTAGTCGGTTTAGTCATTTAGGCGACCGCTATCGAGATGTTGTTGGAATGCTGGCGCCAAATCCCCATCATAAATGACCGTTATATAAGATATGAGAAAGGTTTTTTTTTTTTTAAATGGTAACAATTTGTACGAAATTCCCCCCACCCCCCTATTACCTCCTTCCCGGTCCCGGCCCCTTGCTGGACCAAATTGCGTCCGTGCGACCCGCTGGGTGGGGCGAGTTTGAGACCCCTGGTGTAGAGTGTCCTTAATTGCATACAGAGGAAACCCACAACAGGCTTGTTATAGCCTCGAAATTTGATGGCACCACCCCTTTAAGGGAATAGCGTTACCGTGCCACAAACGTTCGTTGTGGACAGCGCGTTTTAGTTTAGTGGGATAGCGTGGCCAAGCTATGACAGGGGAGTCACCTAGCGGAGGATGAATACTTAGAAGTACTTGTTGCTGGGCTAGTAGGTTCATCGTCATGAGGGAAAATTCTAGACGCCTCAAAACACCGCGAGAAGAACGAAGAAGCACCGGGAAAGAGCGTAACTCGCAATTGATTTATTCGCAGAAGAAACGCAGAAAATGCATTTGCCGCACCACACGTGCGCAAGCAGCACTGCATCACCTAGTCACTACAATGTAAAAAAACACGAGGTCATTGGAAAGGCATATTTAGTCAAGCAACGAAGAGCAAAAATTGGAACTCAGACATTGCGCTAAACCACTGATGTGTCACTTATACCCAAGTCGCCTTTCTCCTTTATCCAAAACGCTTCCATTATTTCCCGGGCCAGAGCATCTGAGCTTTTGGCAAGAACAGAAAAGCTAGAAAACCTCGCCTCACAAGAACAGGAATGACAATGTGCAGGCAAATGTGCTGCCGAATTATTTCGAAGTGGCAGTTCGTGTTCCCTAACTCTCACGTTCAAACACCGACTAGTTTGGCCGATATAAACCCGACCACAACTAAGTGGGATTTCATACACGTTTCTCCGGCGAATAAATCAGTTGCGAGTGAAGCTCTTTCCCTGTGCTTCTTCGTTCTTCTTGCTGTGTTTTAGGCGTCTAGAATTTTCCCTCATGAGGATGAATACGTTAGAAAAAAAAGTGAGAATGCTCGCCTGTATCCCCACACGCAGCAATATTAGTACTTTTTTATTAACAATAAAAGTAAATAAATGTGAACCACGCACCGAAAGCGACAATTTTTATCTTGCAGATTTGATTACACCAATCTTCTAGTTAGGCCTGGGGACGTTCGAAATGGGAAGCGATCTCAAAAACTAAGCTAAGTTATCCGCAATACCCGGTCGTCAAAGCTACCTGAAGGCAAGCGAAATAATTACACAGTCGTTTGCTACGAAAGAAATGGATCCGTCCTAATCAACGCTAAATTCAGGTAGAAGCGGGTGTTCAAAACCACCGCCATGTTTTACGTAGACTACGTTAACCATGCAGACACGGGAACGATAAATCTCAAGAACAGCATGCGTAGCCAGAAATATTTTTCGGAGGGGGGGGGAGAGGGAGTTCAACCATACTTTGTGTATGTTCGTGCGTGTCTTAGTATGTGTGCGTGTATATATACGCAAGCAAAATTGAAAAATTGCGAAGAGGGCAGGTGGAACGAAAGAACTTGCCTGAAAGAGGACAGACACCAGAATAGATATCTAGATAACAATGGCAGTGCTAAGAAACAGGAAACACAACGCTACCCTTCCAAGAGTTGTTTTGTTATCGCAGCACCACGTCGTTCTTATACACATTTGCACACCGCTGCATCTGACACGCGGAGTATCACAAGCAGTAATTCATCAGCAAATTCTGAGTCTCTAATCATGCATGGAAAACATATCAGAGAAGGAACAAGAAAATTCATTCATTTCACCCTTCAGCTCATGCGCAAGTATTGTAACTCCTTTCTTGAAAGTGGAATAGATGGGCCACTGATACATGCACTACCAGCTGCATGCATGCATTTTTTGGATCAATTCAATGAAGTTCTGTGCTCTGCAGCACTGGCGCAGCCGATGCGTGCCGCCCCCAAATGGCCCATCCATCGGCGGCGGTGCAAGATCGCTTGTGCATGCAACGCCGCCGAGGCAAAGCGGTCGTGCGGGCGACGAAAAACGAGCCACGTGCCCTTCAGCACCTGCGCAGAGCTATTGTTTGCAGTGTTCGTCCGAAACGGAAAGAAGAAGAGTGCGACGAAAAACTTTTAATGGCTGAGGCAGCTTCAAGTGATGTATCTCTAGCCGAGGCTGTAGGACAGGCCCGTAGCCAGGAGGGGGGGGGGGGGGGCGAAATTCGGATGGAAGGGGGGTGTTTTACCGAGGAAAAATTATAAAAATGGGTGTTTTTCAAGGCTTTCAACAGTGCCCCCCCCCCCCCCCCGAAAAAAAATTCCTGGCTACGGGCCTGCTGTAGGATATATTAGAAAGTGGCGAGACTTTGTGTCACAGCAACAGGCTATCAGAGGCAGTGCACAGACACGTAGACTCTCCTGACCGCTTAGGCTCTTCTTGCGCTTTAAAGGGGTCGTGAAACGAAAATGAAGCTGCCCGGTTGTAATTTTCCCTGCTTCAATAAGGCTTAGACATGCCGATTCCGAAATATTTCGGCGCAATATCCAGTGTATAATTAATCACGCCCGTTTGAAATCGCGGTCTTTTTGGGCTCCTAAGCGACTATGCGGCACTACTGGCCGCCATAGGCACTAATGTTTGACGTCAGTGAAACGTCACGGTAAGAGAAGTTATAAACAGAGCGTTAGCTTTTTTTGCTCCAAAATGATATTCATAAAAACCTAGGAAAGAAAAATATGACACAGCAATTTTTGAGGTCTGAGCTGTGTATACTGTGGAAGTACAGTAAGTGATCTGCTTGGTTCCGCTTTCAAGTACATCCGGGCTCCGTCACGTGTTGCCTTCGCTCGCTCGGCGCAGCGTCCTAGCGTTTTTTCTACTAGTTGCGTTAGGTTGTGTTTTACGGCGTGTTTTTGGTGGATTTTGGGCAACTTATCAAAGTGGAAACAACGTTCGTGGTCGCTTTACTGGCTTTGCTGCGCCGCAATTGAAACAGTATGATGCTACGAACCTCGGTCAACTATGGCTCAGCAAACATCGCTGCGTCGCCATGTTTTGTCCACGACGGAGGCTTTTCATTGGCTCACTTAAAGTGACGTCAGCTGTACAGTTGAGGGGAACGTGAGCGGGGAACCAAAATTGTGCTTTTATAGTTATTAAATGAACCAGGACGATGAAACGAGTCGAGGTATAGTATTGAATGGACGGCCAGGATTCTGAATACACAGGTAGTTGAAAATTTTCGGAAAACGTTTCACGACCCCCTTAAGGGCACCCGTCGAAATGAAAATCAGAGAATTCTTTTCAATAAAAATTGTATTTCACACGTTTGACTTGATTATTGCTGTGCGCAATGGTTCCATATGCTAGTGAATATTTATTTCAGTAAACTTCCATAAGTGAACTATTTCGTTGGATCGCTTGAAATTCAACTTAAGTGAGAGTTCACCGCATACGGAATGATTTTTTTTTAATTGTAGAAATTTACGCGTTGCTTTAGTTTTTGTTTGTCCCCCTATGCGAGCTCTGACGAGGCTATCAGAAGTCGTGAACAAAGTTCAAAAATATGAGCTATGTGGCCACATAACATCATGTATAGGCCTTCCGCGCTGACCTAGAACGCTCCTGTAGAAAACAAAGTTCGCAGCCTTGCTCCGGCAAACACGTGGGATCCTGGCCATATCCAGGTGTTGCTGGCGACTGCAGAAACTTGGGAGCGTAGCTGCGTGAGTAATGCCAAGGGCGAAATGAAAGACAGCCAGGAGTTCAAGTCTTCTGCGAAGCTAGTGCAGAAACATCCTTTTCTACAACCATGCGTGGGTGACTTATATATGATGACACGTGGCAAATATAATTACGAGGCACCCCAAAGTGAAGGACCGCGAATTAATTGCGAACACCTCGGTCTTTTCAACACTGACTTAAATCTGAGAGCACGAGTGTTTCTGCATATTGCTTCCGTTGAAATGTGGCCAATTGGGCTGCGAATTTAACAGCGCACTCGTGCGTATCAAGGCAACATCATTGCAGCTAAGTCGAAATTTCTGTTTTCGCAAGGAGGCTTTGATGCAGGCAAGCGCTATCGGTAATCAGCGCTCGTCTGTGTGTCTGTTCCTTGGCCTTTCGTCCTCGCCGCTTCCGCGTTGAAAAAACAAAATAATAACTTCATCAAGATCGTGAACAAACTAACTCGCACCGCTGTTAGTATAGTGTCGTTCGTGTACTGTCAGATAAAAGAAATTGACTGGGGCACTAGGAAGAAAGTTGAAAACTCATTCAACTCAGCGTCTTGAAGCGTCTAAGCACACACAGCCAGTAATAAGTTAGTTTATTAGAAAATGCATAAATTACAAGAACTTTCTGTACAATAAAATCTATGACCTAGATTCGAGAAAAAACTGCCGAGTGATGATTTATCGCCCGGCACAATCTATGACTTAGTTTTGAGAAACGCCGTCGATCGGCGACTTAAGATCGCGCGTCGAAAACTACGACCTAGATTTGAGAATTTTCTTGAGGGGAGACTTGCTGCACGTCGAGTAGAGAGACTCGCAGCCCAGACCGGACAGCCCGCCCAGCAGTCCCTTGAGGATGCTCTCGGCGCTGCCGTGCGCCTGGAAGGCGCCCGTCAGGGACCACAGCATGGCGGAGACCGTGGGGTACTTGCGGACCGCGTCCTCCGTGATCTCGCAGACGGCGCGGGTCCGGCAGGCCTCGCTGTCCAGGCCCACGACGCGAAGCAGGTCTCGGCCTACGGTTGGCGGCACGGAGTCGGTGAGGGCCGCGCCCATGACTCGAAATGCGGTTTGCATGAGGTCGCCCACGATGGGAATTTGGGTGAGCCCGAACAGCATGATGTAGACGAGACCCAGGGCCAGTAGTACGGGCCTCAGCGTACCCAGGGCCACGACGATGGCCGGAGTGGCCAGCGCCAGAACCACGGGAAGCATGGCTATCGGATTGGAACGGCTCGTTGGGTGGATTTCGTTGGATACATCAGAGGCGACAGAGAAGCGCACGTAACCTGAGAAGACCGAGGAACAAAAAAGGCTGCCGTTAGTGCGCGCACGTTGCGAGGTTACTAAGGCTTTTCAAGACACCGTCAGAGCTTTTAAAGGGTGAAGAGCGGCATCTCATGTCGCACGTCTTTACTACGGCAACACTTCAAAACACAGCACACAACTTCACGGCACTAGAGAAGAACAATGATTATAATGGAGGCATTCAGCATGGCTGGGATTTCGTTGTATGGCATTTAGTGATAGGGTGGGTACTTGGGCTGGATGGTACTGCATTCTAAAAGGAAAATCCTTTTAGAACGTACTGACTTCTTTTGTCAAACGTTCTGTGCACACAAAAAAGGATTTTCCGTTTAGAACGTATTTAGCGATGTTCGTGACCTCTACTGCTTTACTTTTTCATGTAAAGTTTGCGTTAATTAACTTTTATGCACAGCTTAGTTGAAAAGAGAGCAAAAGAAAAAAAAAGAATGCACAAGTATATGAAAGGGGGGGGGGGGGGGTTAGGTTAGTAATGGTACACCAAGTGATTAACAGTTATAATTAGGGCATAAGTTTGATAAACTGTGAAAAATCAAAGGTGAATTGAAAATTTCGCGTTTGCCACATTTAGCTAACGCGAAAAAAATAGTCCAAGCGACTATTTTTATTTTATCGAATAGCATTCGCAATGCACACGGACTATATGTGGCGCGCGCGGTTATCCAAGATGGCGAACCCAAAGCGTATCCATGTCGTAGCACGTCGGGCTTCTTCACGTCCATCTCGTAGCTCGCCGAGTGATATCTGACCTTTCAGAGTTTGTTCAATAGACCTCTCCCGGGGTACGTCACAGCGTGACGTCACCGGTGTACGCGCAAGGCGGTGGTTGGCAGAACACCCCCGCTGGTCGTTCAGAGTGGTACAGTCGCGCGGTGCTTGGGGCACGCTTCTCTTTTTGTTTTAAGCTTAAACTTTATCTTAATGTGGCCAGATTAGCTGTGGTAGGTGTCAGAGAACATGTAGATGTGGGGTAAACTGCATGACGGAAAACTTGCCCCGCTGGCTGGCTGTTTACCAGAAGAAGTGAACACACATGGCGGCCTGTGCGAGGGACAGCGGCATCGTCTTCTAAAATGTGCAGCGTTTATTGTGGCGTGTAGTGAGCGTTGAAAGGCATCGGCAATATTGGTTCACCTTTACGGACGGTGAAACTGAGAATATTGTGTGTGGTGTGTGCTGTGTGAATAACGATGATTTTTTTTTTTTTTTTGCGAAAACATTGGCACTCGTTGTTGAACGGTGGCAGTAACCGGTTGGCGACGGAGCATCACGATTCGTCATTTTAGTCAAGGTAAAAATGCATTTCACGCGATCATCTGCGAGTGCGTACATCTCAGCGTTTGTTCTGCGTGCAGAAAAAAAAAAGCGCATGATCTCCGGACTGAAAGGTACGACTGCGCATGAGCTATTAGCATGTTTTAGCACTGTCGAAGCTGTATTTACGCTTCGCCATGGCGAATACGCAAACCCAGTAAAGTTATAACTCGTATGATCGGAGACCTCATACGTCTTAATGAGAACAGTGGAGATTCTTGTGTCTCATATACTTGGTACCTTTACGGCTCGATCTTTATGAAGTGACAATGCGCATTACAAGTTGGTGTATCGGGTCTAAAGGAGCAAAGTAAGTATGAAAACACATTGTAGGCATCAGATGCAGCGACGTAACTGCGCTAGAGATTATGCACATAATTAACTTATCAGGTTTAAAATCGCAAAACTTTTCAGTAGTTTATGAGGAACGGCGTAGGAGAGAACTTCGCTTTAATTTTCACGAGGATTAGTTAAACTCATCCTGACGCACGGCAAGAAGTGTTTCCTTCTCTTTCATTCATCTCCGATCAGAATTTCGCGCAGTGAGAATCTTATCCGTGACCTCGCGGACAGCAGTGCACATGTCGCGACGTTAATTGAGTACGTTCATATCCATGTCTTGCAAAAATTTTACAAAGCGCTAGTCACCGTGAACATGCAGAACCTTCGCTTTCGAAGAGGATAATATGTTTTTATGGCTGCCATCTACGACGAGCAAATCGCCCCAAGCTGTGACTTTAGAAAATAGCAGTTCGCAGAAACTTCAGTCGAAGGAATGCAGACACACGCCGCGCTGCTATGCAGAAAGATCCCGCCGGCGGGACTTTCTTGCCAACCAGCACCTGCTCCGAGGGAGGGGATTGGGGACGGGGTGCTCGAAGTGACGTCACACTGTTTGCAAACAGGGAGAGGTACATTCTGCTGCGAAAGGCTGCTGCTTTTTATAAATACGAAACATTATGGGACACCTTGAAACTTACCGAATAAAGGATTCGGTGTCTAATCGAAGGCGAAGAGTTTTGAACGCTGTAGCCATCTAATCGTGGCGTCAAGACGCGGCGTGTTCACGCTTTACGATTCAGCGACTGTGTTCGCATACATCTCACGTTAAGGGAAATCTTCCTGAAGTGTAGTTTATTTTGAACGGAGACAGTAGCACCAATTACGCGCGTAGGAATTTTATTGGTAAGCTGCACCCGCAGCGCACTCTCATCTACACTGTGCTAGCCTTCATGGCCCGTATAAGCACGCTTGACTATAAAGGCATATTGCTTGTTATTTTAAGGCGAACGACGCACCTTATCAAGCTATGTTATTTATTTAATTATTTATTTATTTTTATTTACACTTCACCTACATCGCCATAAGGCATGTTGTCTGAAAGACTATCGCGGCGACGCGAAGCGTATCAAAAACGAACGCTGCGTCTTGAGTGCAACATTTTTTTTACTTCTAAGCCAGAAAAAGTACGTCGACCGTGTTTTCAAGTTAGACTTCTTTCGAATAGGGTTAGTGGAGGCCAATATTCTACTCGCAAGTGCGAACCTTCTTCCGATGCCATGAGCCATGCGAGTTGAAGGACGCGCTTCAGCGTGCCGTCCGTGTCTTCTGCTTTCTTATGTTTCACCCGCCACTGATTCAAAAACGGAAAACAGCGCCTGCATTATAATGTTCAATGTCTGTATCCACACAAGTTTGTTGGATTTGTAGTACAGTATCAACAGCCTCTAAATTCACACAGTCCTGCTGTATGTTGAAATACCTCTGTTCAAAAACGAAGCACATGCATCCTTTACAACTCAGTTGATTCACTGAAGCACGCTGCGAATAATGTTGATTTTCAATAATTTTTTCCCATGACATTAATAAAACCTGTTAACAAAACAATGACGATTCGAATTCAATGCAAGAGGTCCGCGTACTGCGCGATCTCAGTGCACGTTAAAGAACCCCAGGTGGTATAAATTTCACCAGAACCCTCCACCACGGCGTGCCTCATTATCATACCAGGGGTTTTTACATTTAATACTGGAGATATTTATTGATTTTTAAAACTAGAGATATTTATTGATATGAACAAAACCGAGACGGGTCCGCGCATAGAAAGCCACACGACAGCACTGCGCCTATACTGTCTGAAGTAGTGTTCTCGCCGGCTACTACGCGGCGTGACCGTACGTGTACATTGCGAATAGCAAGTATCAAGGGTGATTTTCATATGGAAACGGGTGGCCTGGTTTCTACATTACTGCGCAGTCACATTGCGAACCCCGACGCGGGGCGCCTTACGTAGTGCAGTACTCAGATTGTAATGCG